>LPNX011212489.1:147613-177112 GCA_001517045.1 Pseudotsuga menziesii
TCAGTTTCATAATCTTTGTTGCAATACCGACTTTCCTAGCCTTTTAGCCTGTCAAAATTATAGTCAGCTCGGGACGCTTCTTTCCACGCTCTTTGAGCATAGAAATATAACTTTAAAGCAAACTAATTAATTCTCTCCTTTAGGTCCAATAGACCAAAGTTTGGTCTCAAGGGACGTTAACCATCATCATCATCATCATAAAGCCAAGTCGGATACCTGTGGAACCAAAAGAAGATACTTATGCAAGATAAGTATTTGGTTCACTTGGAAACTTCTTGTTGATTTTATGTCAATATACATGTGCATGTGATTCATCTATGATTTTGGAAAAACTTGTGACTACTAACATGGGAATTGACTCATTGCTTGGGGCTTGAGCATAGGTATTATTGGTTGTCAAAGACATTGGAAATGTTCCAAGCTGAGGAGAAGGATTCTCCAAGACCCAGAAAAGGATCCTATGGAGTGTACTAATGCATGCAATCAAGGACTTGGAGGAGTTTGTATGCAAGACAACCATGAGGCGAAACCAATGAGGAGTTTCAGATCGTACCATTGGATGGGTAAAAATGCAGAGGAAGCATGAAGGTCCTGATATGGCTACATGGGAACTGGAGGATGCCATGCGATTGGCACACCCATTTTTTGTTCAATTTTGTAAAGCATTGAGGGCGGTGCCAGTGTAGCAGTTGTTAATTTTTTGTAAAGCACTTAAAACAGTGTTGTTGAAAGGGGAGGGGAATGTAACACCTCGATTTTGACCCCATGGTATTGAATTGCATATGATGTAAATATTATATTAAATCGTGGTGTGGATCTCAAGGAAAAGGCCCCACCATGGATTTAGTGTTGTATGTTTCGGCAATTAAAATCGATGACGATGGTTTCTGTGCTAGCCAGGAATAATATGTTTGAGACATCATGTAAAATGCAAATTAATAAAAATACCACAACTAGCTATGCGTCGCAACGTTAAAGAGATGGGGGCATGATTTCACAAGGAAAAGGGAGGGGGGAATAATCAAACCCTTGGGCCATGGGGAAAAGACAAATGTCTAAAGGAAAACCCATAAAATGGTCAACTACCCTTTTTGTCTTTTATGCCCTATCATTTAAGTGGGTGAAGAAAGTTATTGCCTTGGGATGGGAAGGGTATGGAGGTCAAATTCGAACTGGAAAAGCCATCAGTATTTGGGAAACGTGTTTTTGACTTGTGGGGCAAGTAAATTATTGGAAAGGCATGCCCAAGCCATTAGGCACCCGTGTCTTTCATTTTCCTTACCCCATTCTCACTCATGTGGGCTCTCTCACGCAGCAAGAAGGGGTTGAGCTCTCCCTTTCACGATTTGGCAATTTTCCCATGTTTCTCCATGGTTGGGGAAGTCGTTTTTGTGATGCTGAGTGCATATGCAAGAGAGATTCACATTTTAGTGTTTGTTGGGGGTCATTTTTGTCTCCCTCACGTTTTGGGCCGTTTTCTTCATTTTCCCATGCTCAAAATTTGTTTTCTGTGTTGCTGGGAGAATGGGAAGGAATGGGCCACGATTTTGGGGTTTGAGGTGGTCATTTTGCCTCTATGAGCGAGTTGGGAGCTTCCCTCATGTTTTTCTGCATTTTCCTCACTTTCTCCAAGATGGGAACCCTGTTTTGTTGTTGCTGTGTGAATGGCCTGAGGAGATTCACGATCCATGGATCTAGGGAGGTCGTTTTTGCTAATGTGGTGCCATAGACATTTCCCTGGATTCGTATCTACGGTCTAAGGGTTTGTAGAGGTCATTTTTCCTCAGTAGATCCATTGAACGTTTTGATGGAATCGTATTGTTCACTCATGGTGTTTTCCCCCAATTGACTTTTCTGTTTTTGGTTTCCCAGGACGTTTGGTCCTTACCTATCAATGGTATTTTGTTGTTGGGTGCATCCTTGTGATGGCTTGGCAAAGTAAGTCCAAGGAACCCATATGTTAGATGGTTGTCTATGCTTGATTAGAAGGATGGTTTGGTTGGGTAAGTCCAAGGAACCATCTGTTAATTGGAGGACTGTGTGTTTGATGTATGGTTTGGCTTGGCTAAGTAAGTCCAAGGACCCCTCCATGTTATTGTCTTGTTTCCTTACAGTCTATGAAACCTGACGGTGTGTTGGCTTGACTGTGAACGTATGGTTTTGGCTATGTGTGATCTTGTTGTTCCCTAGTGCCTTGTGAAATTATGCCCAACTCAGGGGTGGCAGTGATGTTGAGAGATCGATGAGCACAATGGCCTATGGTTGGGTGGAATGTTGTTGCAACGTAGCTAGTTGCGGGCCAACTTCTTCTCAAGATAAGTATTCTTGTGCATTTAATCCCTGCAATTGTTTTTGTATTACAAATTAATATGAACATGATGAATGCTTGAATGAAATGATATTGCTTCCATTGTATATTGCATGTTTTATACTTATGTGCATGTTTTTATGTTCAATGCAATTTTTGTATATTCTTCATGGGGCTAGATTGCCCGCATTGACAGCAGGAACACCCTAGTCGCGTCATCTCCATCGTCGGTGTGAGGGGTGGGGACGTGACATAAAAATCCACTCCATACTTAGGATATGATAATTAGTCATCTTTGATTAATTTCCTAGGTGTTGACTAGGTAGTTAGCCACCTTTTGCCACTGTTGGCCCACACTTGCCATCATTATCCACAAGAGCACACTTGGATAGACTATGGATAATATTCTATCTTCTTTTAGGACTATCCAGGAATAGTAAGTGTGCTTTCCTGCTTTATATTGTTTTGTCATTTTTCTACTTTTTAGTGGATAAGGATAAAGCTAGTTGAGTTGTCTTTTTTTTGCCAACACATCCTCCATCTTTTTCTCTCCAAAATCCATGATCTAATTTATTTTCCATCACTCATCACCTACCATAATTGATTTATCCAATTCATGGTCATCTTGAGTGATTTGGAAAGTGATTTAGCTACCCTAGTGTTTTTTTTGCATTTTTAGTAAGCCTACTTTTGTGAGGATTTTGAATTCCTTCTTTGGATTTCAAATATAATGATGTAATTATATATTTGGACAGCCATTACATAGCCTAAGTTTCATTTGATGTACTCTTATTTAATAGATGTTTATTGTATGCATCAATTCACTGTCTATTTTGAGTGATCTATGCTAGTTTTTGCTTAACAAATTTTGTAAAGATATTGTTTGCTTTGCAAGATCAGCCTATGAATTGATCTTCACATGGTATCATAGTGCCTTTAGCAACAGTATTCTCATGTTTATTATTCATAATTTTTTGCAGGATCAAATCCAGTCTCACAGGGGCACAATCAATGAAGCCATGGAGCAATCTCAATCAATCATCTTGACTCCTTTCAACTATTTTGATTGGAAGGCGAATATAGAGATTTTGTTGAGGAGCAAAGGCCTCTACAAAGTGACTATGGCTACTGACAATGAGCCTACTGCAGCAGTGGAGAAGGCCAAGTGGCATAACAAAAGACATGAAGCATATGGTCTCTTATGTCTCAACACTTCCAGGGATCTTTTCCATCTTGATGGTCTTACAACACCTATTGAAGTTTGGGTCAAGCTTCAAGCTTTGTTTGGAAAGATAGATGAATTGAGGAGCCGTCAACTGGAGAATGGATTAATTTCATTAAGACTAAGAAATTTCAAGACCCTGCAAGACTACTTCTCTAACTTTAATTATATGGTTCTTCAATTGAAGCAATGTGGGATTGACAAGAAAGATGAGTAAGTTTTCACACTTTGTGCCTTTCTCATCACCCTCTACACTCCTCACTCATGCCAATGAAGCAAACAAATTGTTGCATGAGAGATTTGGCCACCTTAACTACAAGTACTTATCTAATTTGCATGAGAAGAACATGGTTATAGGGCTTCCCAATATCAAATTTTACAAAGGAATCTTTCAAGGTTGCATCCTTGAAAAACACCCTGAGGGAAAGTAGAGAGAGCTAGATTTGAGCAAACCTTTGAACCCCGTAAGCTTATTCATGGTGATATATCAGGTCCATTCCCCAATTTGTCTTTGAGTAATGCCAAATATTTCCTTACCTTCATTGATTACTTTTCTAGATTTGGTTAGGTCTTCTTTCGACAATTCAAGTCATAAGTCTTTGGTTTTTTTAAGATTTTTAAAGCCTTTATAGAGAATTTGTCTGGTAGGAAGATCAAATCCCTCAGAACTGATAATGGTGGACTGTACATCAAATCTTATTTTCAACAACTATGTGTTGATGCTAGCATTCAGATGCAGCACACAATTCCCTACACGCCTCAACAAAATAGTGTTACTGAGAGGAAAAATAGATCTCTCAAGGAGATGGCTACTTGCATGTCTGAGTCCAATTCTTTGTCTCTGAGATTTTGGGATGAATCCATCAAATGTGAAGCCTATATTCCTAATAGGGCTCCACATAAAGCCTTGAAATGAATCACTCCTCCTTAATCTTGGAGTGGCCACAAGCTTGATGTGTCTCATTTCATAATTTTTGGTTCAAAGGCATGGGCTAGAATACTTCGTGAGAAAATAAGGGCTTTGTATCCCCAAAGCCAACCATGCATTTTTGTTGGCTATCCAGAAGACTCCAAGGGTTACAAGTTCCTCAATCCGACCACTAAAAAACCTTTCATTAAAAGAAGTGTTCAATTTGAAGAATAACTCATGCAAGCATTTGAAATTGGAGAGTCCTTCGAACCACCACCTGTTAAAGTAAGTGAAGATTCTCATGAACTTTCTGATTCTAGTTTTTTTATGATGAAAACCACATGATTGCAGATCCAAGTTCACCTACAAGACCTAAGTAGAATGCAAAAACAATTCGAGCAGCTGGAGAACTTGCGGGTGATCCTCAAGATCCAAGGAGGACTAGATCTCAATTTGAGAATGCTCTTTCTGTCAAAGATCCATATATTTCGTAGAAATGTTTTTTGATGGTTGAATCTAGTCCTCAATCATATGAAGAAGCTTCACATGACTGAAGATGGCAAGTTTCCATGGATGAAGAATTCCATTCTTTTCAAAAAATTGGAACATGAGAGCTAGTCTCTCTCCCACCTGGTAGAAATCTAGTCAAGTGTAAGTAGATTTTATGGACAAAGTTTGTTATTGATGGTGCAGCAGTGAAGTACAAAGAAATTTTGGTGGCTAAGATCTTCTCTCAAGTTCAAGGCCTTCACTACAATGAGACCTTTGCACCAATTGCAAAGTTAGATTCAATAAGACTAGTTCTAACAATTGCAGCATCCAAGCACTGGGAAGTGCATCACATGGATGTAAAAAGTGATTTTCTCCATAGAGATATTAAGGAGGAGATATATATGCAACAACCAAAAGGTTGTGTTACTAATCCCTCTCTTGTGTGTAAGTTGAAGAAGTCACCATATGGGATTAAGCAAGCTCCTAGAGCTTGGTATGCAAAGATGAATAGTCTTCTCCTGACACAAAGCTTCAGCAGATGCAAATCTAATCCAAATGTGTACATGAAGCTAATCAATGGTTCTATTTTGATTAGTGTTATATTTTGATCACGGGAAACTCCATTAATGACTTCATTGAAAACTGTTGTGTGTCATACTTTTTCCATGACTGACTTGGGAATACTTAGACAATTTCCGGGACTTGAGATCTTTCAATCCAACTTAGGAATTAAAGTATCTCAGTCAAAATATGCATCAAATTCGCTAAAGAATTCATAATGAATAATGTAAGCCAATGAAGACTCATTTCCTTTCGGGAGTAAGACTTGAAAATGCATAATATACTCATTTGGTGAACAACACCCTGTATAGACAGCTAGTTGCCAGTTTGTTGTATCTTACACACACTCAACCTGATATCGCAATGCAATGAGTGTAGCATCAAGGTACATGAAGCATCCACATGAGCTTCATTTGAGGGCATCCAAAAGGATCTTTCATTATGTGCAAGGAACCAAGTCTCACAGGATTCATTACATTGTTGATTCTTCCTTGAATTTCCATGGGTTTTTAAACTCTAATTGGGTTGATGATAGCTTGGACCGGAAATCAACTTTTGGATTTGTTTTCATTCTTGGAGGAGGACCAATTTGATAGTAAAATACAAAGTTCCATTGCACTCTCTTCAGCAAAGGCAAAGTACAAAAGAGCTTTGAATGTAGCTACTAAATGTGTATGGTTGCAAGGCATACTTTCAGAGTTTGGGATTCACTTTAACACTCCCACAATCATCTTTTGTGACAAACAAAATGCTATAAGAATCTCAATTGACCCAATAAAAAAGCAAAGAACCAAGCATATATAGATTCATATGCACTACATTTGAGGTCTAGTTCATGATCAAATCATTGCTCCACAGTTTTGTCCATCTTCTAAGCAAGTTGCAGACATTTTCACCAAAGCATTCTCAAAGAAGACTTTTAGTCATTTCATATCATTGTTTGGGATGGATTAATACACCGTGAAGAAGGATTGAAAAGAAATATTTTCAATTTTGTTCGTGTCCATGTTTCGAGGGGAACTATTTTTACCGTGAAGTTTTCCTTCTTTCCTAGTTTTGTAGACAAGCATTATGTAAAAAGAGTGACCAAGCCTTGTTGGGCCCTATATTTCTTATTTATTCCATATAAAGTCAAGCTCAAGGGGGGATGTTAGAATATTAAAAACCCACTCCATACTTAGGATATGATAATTAATCATCTTTGATTAATTTCCTAGGTGTTGACGAAATAGTTGGCCATTGTTTGCCACTTTCGGCCTACACTTGTCATCAATATCCACAAGAGCAAACTTGAATAGATTATGGATAAGATTCTATATGCTTTTAAGACCATCCAAAAATAATAAGAGCAATTCCCTGCTTTAGATTGTTTTGTCACGTTATTTCTACTTTTTAGTGGATAAGGATAAAGCAAGTTGATTTGGAAACTATCTTCTTTTTTGCCAACTCATTCTCCATGTTTTTCTCTCCAAAACCCATGATATGTTTGTTTTTCCATCACTCATCACCTACCATAATTGCTTTAGCCAATTTGTGAGCCTCTTGAGTGATTCAGAAAGTAATTTAGCCACCTCGGAGGTTTTTTTTCAATATTTAGCAAGCATGTTTTTGTGAAGATTTCGAATGCCTTTTTTGGCT
The DNA here is from genome assembly GCA_001517045.1 of Pseudotsuga menziesii. Lineage (NCBI taxonomy): Eukaryota > Viridiplantae > Streptophyta > Pinopsida > Pinales > Pinaceae > Pseudotsuga > Pseudotsuga menziesii. Next base: position 154,745 of record LPNX011212489.1, read on the forward strand.
TTCAAATCTCTAATGTAATTATATATTTGGACAGCCTTTATATTGCCTAAGTTTTGGTTGGTGTACTCTTATTCAACAAATGTTTGATGTACTCAGAATATTGCAATTTTATTTGTCAAAGTCTTCCCAAATTTTGGTTCCTTGCTTGAGGGCCTTTTGATGCATTGCCAACAGTCTTCGGAGTCTCCCCAACCATGGTCATGTTTTTCAAAATTAGTGTGCTCTTTTCGAACTCTTCATTTTTATTGTGTTGTGTTAAAAGCATTGAAACTATTTTGCGGAGAAAATCCATTATAGAATGTAACCACTATGACAAATAGAGATACTTTGGTGAAGAAGACCACAATCAACTATAACCACCATTAATCGTGTTATTAGTGGTGATGGTATACAATGGTTGGTGTGCATTGACAAAGTTGCAAGATATTGCAAACAAAACATAGGCATCATGGACAAGATACAAATACATGAATAGAAGTAGGTTCACTCAGTACATGTACATGGCATAGAGAGGCAGCATGTACGAGGAATGAGTGCAAAATACAAACAACTTATTGTGGCAGCTTAACAACACCAAATTGGTGGAAAACTCAATGTATTGCTTCACTTGATTTGTTTTTTTCCTGTTAAAGTTTTATGATTTTCAAAAAGTTAACTAACTTGTGCAACAATTCAAACTAAGTACTCGTAAGGATGAAGTAAAAAGTACAGCAATGACAATGCTAAAAACTTTTAATCATAATTTTCATCTCTTTCAACTTTAACACTCCCAAAGTTCCATATGTTAAAGTAAAAATGTACAAAAGTACTAAACAACAACAGCAAAAAATATAAAATAATGAACAATCTAAAACAAACTAGTAGATAGCATCAAGAATAAAGAAAAATATTACTGATTTAGGGCTTCTTTTTCAAATTAGACCTGTCTTTTGAAGACAAATCACCAAGGAATAGTGGACATACCTTAGAAAGTGAAAGTAGGTAGTTGTAGGGCAAAGTTAGACAAATACAGATCTTAAGATTTTAACCAAGGACAGTCCAGAAATGAGAGTGGAATCTTCTAATCCTGGCCCAGAGCGCAGCAGCACTTTCATTCAGGCAATGACACCTTCTAAACAGACCCATCAGTTAAACAAGGAATCATAGCTCAGTGTTAGCAGTCCAACAGCCCACTAGAGGTCATGGTTTAGATTCAACAGCCCACACAAGGTCAAATTCAAGTTCAGCAGCCCACAAAAGATTCACGCGCAATTTTAGCAGCCCACAAGTTCACGCCCAGACTTAGCAGTCCACACTAGGTCACACCCAGGCTTAGCAGCCCACACTAGGGTAACGGCCCAGCCTAATGCAACCTTAGCGAGTTATGGCCCAAACTAAACAAGTCATGGCCGAGTCTTAGACCACTCACGATACCCTAGCAGTCATAAGAGAAGTGACGGCCCACTCAAAACAACAGCAGGGTGATCTTAGCAACAACAAAGAAGTCACGGCCCACTCAAAAGAGCAGAAGCGTGGCCTTAGTAGCCACAAGTAAGTCACGAACTGGCTCAACAGTCCACAAAAGAGTCACGGTTCAACCCCAAGCAGCCCCGCAATTGTCTCTACCTGCTAAATGAACAACAATAGCAGCTTGTACAAGAGTACGACAGCCCTATATGGCTGATACAGAGGTGACGACAACTTCAAACTATTAGCAACAAGGATAAGAAGAAGGAAACCTTGACAGGGCTTAGAAATGGTGGTGGCCCAGCAAGTTCAGTAGAACAACTCCAGGCATCAAGCCAAGACGCAGTAGCAACCCTTAGGAATGACAATGAATCAGATCTACAATTTTCTCTTATAAAGACACAAAAAATGAAGTTTGTGACTTTAATTCATAATCTTATGACAATGAATCAGATCTACAATTTTCTCTATAAAGACACAAAAAATGAAGTTTGTGACTTTAATTTATAATCTTGACATGTTTTCTAGAAGGTTTAACTTCCCATTCCTACATTTTAGAATAGTTACCAAAAATAAACATAAAGTAATATTATGTTGACATAGGGTAAGGTAACAATTGTCAAGTGGTCATACAAGATAAAAACAATAAAGTTTAGAAATCATAGCAAAAGGGTCAAGTTACCACAACCAAGATGAGCATTAGGACCAATAGGGAAACATAAAACCATAAGTGAACAAGAGGACTCACATCAAGGTGGGAAGACAACTTTTTCACCCACAAAACCAAGGTGTGCCATCAAGGTGGGGCAACAACCCTTTTACTCACAAGACCAAGGACTTTAATCTTTCTCTCTCAATATGTATTGTCCACCCATGTTCCACACTATAAGTGAGTTTTTATCATTGCCATATAAGGAAAGTCCAAACTAGATGATGTAATCCTCTAGTCCTGGTAATCCTCTACTGCTCCTAAAGGTATGCAAGTGACTTCATCAAGGGGTGGCCAGTCCCTTGAGAAACATCCTAGCAATAACCATTTAGGAGAAGAAGACATCACACATTACCATCTTGGTCAACTGATAATGTGTGACCAAGATCCACCTAGTTAACTGACCAGGTATGTACCCACATGAATTGCTTGGTTCTAAATCAAGAATTTGTGTAGTCCCATACCAGAAAATTTATGTCTCAACCTACAAAATCTGCTTGGTCTCAGACCAAGAATATGCCTGCTCTAGACCATGATACCCTAGAGACATTGGAAAATATGTTTCTAGGTATAGTGTCCAACCAGCAAGATCTATTTGGCCTCGGACCAAGAATCTGCCAGGTCCCAGACTAAGATACCCTTGAGACATATATTAGAAAATGTCTATAGGATACCCTAGAGACATATATTGGAAAATGTTTCAAGATATATTGTCCACACGTGTTCCATACTATAAGTGTGAGTTTTTATTATCACCATATAAGATCCAAACTGGATGATGTGATCCTCTGGTCCTTCAAACTACTCCTAAAGGTCAAGTGCTAGTGACATCATCAAGGGGTGGTCAGTCCCTTGATAAACATCCTAGCAATAACCATTTAGGAGAATAAGACATCAAACATTATCATCTTGGTCAACTGACCAAGATCCACCTAGTTAACTGACCATGTATATACCTACAGGAACTTCTTGGTCCCATACCAAGAATCTGCCTAGAGCACCTAAGTGGGCCTAATGGTTAAGAGCATGTGTTATCTCCTTAGAGGTCACAGGTTCAAAACCAACAGGGGGTAGGGTTGTTCATTGGCCTGTTGCGACAAGGCTCGAAGGGTAGGCGACCCCTAGGATAGAGGCTCACCTCGGTGGGCTTTGGAACGTCTTGACCCCTGCTAAGTCACAAGTTATCGGTACATCTGGCTTGCAGGCTGTTACATATACTCTTGGGAGGTTGTTGTTCCCATAATTTAAAAAAAAAGAATCTGCCTGGTCGCAGACCAGGAAGTCTCTGTCTCAACCTGTAGGATCTACATGGTCTCGTATCAAGAATTTGTCTGGTGCCAAACCAAGATAACCTATATGTCATAGCCGCATGCTAGAGACTTTGTCATGGCATCAACCTGCTCGATCCCATAACAAAAACACTAGGAGATTATTGGGGTCCCTAGGGTACCTTCTAGGGACTTACTCTCCCTAGTTAACTGACCAAAACGCCTAGTTAACTAACTAGGGTACCATCCTCCTTGAGAATGGGTCTCGCAACTGCACTATCTTTAAAATTTCCATTATGGGCAAGAATGAAAAATCAAATATAATGTTTGATTTATTTTAAATAGATAAATTGGAACTTTAATATTTCCATTATGGGCAAGTGTGAAAAATCAAATATATAATGTTTGATTTATTTTAAATAGATAAATTGGAAATGTGCAGAGTCCAAATAAGCAACTTTTAATGCGATAATGTGGATAATCTAATAATAGAAAGTTTAAAATTCCAACTTCTTATTATGTTTCCCTATAAATATTCTCTCATTTTCATGTAAACTAGTTCAATTGTATTTATCTCTCATTGCATGAACTATTTTGGACTACTCAATTCTTTTAACATTTAATTCATGGAGACTAGTCTGAGGAAGTTTGCTACATTTTTATTTACAGAGAAAAAATGGCCACCTTGGTTGCAGCCTTGAAACAATCAAAGCCGTATTCAAAGCTAAGCGATTAAACCTGAAGACATTTTTTAAATCAATCAGCAGAATAAAGAGAACAAGGTCGTCCTCATATGAAATAATCACAATTATTAAAACAGTTCTCCACCGAGGATTCTGAGATCTCTTGCTATGAACAAAAATAAGTTCGCACACTACGCAAAACATACACAATGGACCACATGTTAAACCGAGAAAACACTGATTCAGAAATATGTTCAAACTTGCTTTGGCATTTGTAGGATTTCACTCCCAAGTTCAAATACCTGACCATACCATTAATAATTATAAAAACACATTAAAAAATTTAACGACTCCTAATCTATTCCTTGATCCTCTATCGTCCCACAAACATACATGCTCTTTTTCAAGCATTGAAATACCAAGAATATGAGATGTGCTGTCTAAGAGATCAATCATACCAAAATGCTGAATATAATCTGCTAACCTCGCTCATGGACACAATATATTACGATCCTTAATTTATCGTTAATTTCATTGACTTGAAAGTCAAAAAATTGGATTTGAACATATTAATAATATATACTTGATTTACCGTGAATTTCAAAAAGACGAATTCTAATGTATAATGTATGTCAATAGCTAGACTGCCACCATTTACTTGGGTGCGTGCCATGTTACATAAACATTTCAGAGTACTAATGTATCTCTAAGGAGAATCTTGTTTCTTCAGATGTTACTTTCAAGAAACGTTTCAAATTTTTTATGCACATCTCCGTAGCTATGCTCCTTCACCAAGGGTCCGTTTGGAAGTACTAATGTATAGAACTGCCCACAAACAAACAAATTAAGAGACCAATTAGACCAAAGAATCTGAGAAAATACCAGATGAACTTTGAGAAACAACAGAGGGAATCAGAAAATGTCTATGAAGAGAGATGAACCAAGAAAAAAGGTATCAAAAGGTGGCATCTTACCGTTATTTCCTCTAATAAAAGCATCCCCATACTTGTTCTTTAGTTGGCCATTGACATATTCTTCTGTCTGCTCCATTGCTATGTTCATATACCCATCCAAACAAGCCAAAATGCCTGCATGCAGAAGAAAAAATTTCAGTTACCAAAGTAACACCTTTGAAAAAATTTAATTAAAAAACATAAAGATTGTCTTGAAAAAACAAGTTTTCCAAAGCATATTCTTTCCTAAATCTATGCTTGTTCCCCTACATTATAAACTCCTCTCAAAGAAGTCAACATTGAATAATTTTTAGCTCCACCTCCATATTGGTCATTGTAAATATCCTCAATCATTTTGTTTGGAAAACCAAGGCCAATTGATTATTATGCCTTAGTAAAAAGTGCACTGAGATAAAATATGCATATTTTAATAAAACTAAGAACACTGGATGTCCACCAAAGACCATATAACTGATCCATTTTCAAAAACACCATATTGCACTGCTTGATGCAATTGATTATAAACAAAATAAAAGGTCCATGCCAGGCTGGTAAATAAATTAAGATAAGCAATCCTGTTTCCGTAATTTTATTAACAAAAATCCGTATATATTGACAAAATAAAAGGTCCATGCCAGGCTGGTAAATAAATCAAGATGAGCAATCATATTTCCATAATTATATTAACAAAAACCCGTATATATTGACTAAATTCTTCCTTTGAAGTGTCACACTATACTGGTTGGCACATTTTTAATTAAAATTAAACAAGATGGCATGATAATAAAAAAATAGACCCGCTTCCGACTGGTAGATAAATCAAGATAAGCAAAGTCATAGTCCCTAAAGATTACAAGGAAATCAGACAGGAATACTGTTAAGCTTAAATTCCAAACTAATCATTAAATTCTTGTTTTTTCTAATATTGTAATTTGAATAACTGCGAGCTATAGTGATGGACAGAATAATCCTTAAATATAAATTACTAAACTTCCTAGGTCCTTAAGCATATTCCTAAGAGCTCATCAATAGTAATAGACAAGTCTAGAAAATCTGCTCATATGTGTTTCACGCTATGTTTCATAAAAGACGGAAACATGTACTAGTTTCAGAAAAGCGAACAATTGGAAACACAACCCCTCTCCCTCCCCAACCAAAAAAAACAGGTGGAAACATGTACTAATTTCAGACAATGGAACAATTGGAAAAATAGAACGATTTTCAAGGTGAGGCCGTACAGTACCTGACCGTACAGCAGCACAAAGTTCGAGGCAGGCTGTACTGTATTAGACTATAAAGCAACACGATATTCAAGGCAAGTACAGCATGCTTTCCAAGGTGATAAACAGCATTAAATAGTGTCCGTACAGCATGAATTTAGAGGCATTATACTGTTGGTTTTGCACAGAAATTGAGGAAAAGTTCAAAGACTGAGTAAGTGCTGAGTTTGCATGTTTTTCCAGGCTGCACATGTTAGACCGTACAACAGTTTTGTGGGTTCAGATTTTGAGAAGAAAATCTGGAAGTTTCAGCAGGCCATTCAGAGATTGTCTAACACACATTTCGAGAAGAAATTCGTTGAGATAAGTACTGCTGTAATTTTGTTAAATCTTGTCTCTGAAAAAAATAAAATCACTCTGAAACAGCTTTTCCCTTCGGGGGTTTTTCCTGGACCATTTTGGTCAAAAATCTGAGCGTAATTTTCATGTGTGTTGGCTGTTATAATTTTATAAGTGTGAAAGAGTTGGCTTCCATTTAAATTTCTGAAATGGTTTATGTTAAAAAAATTCAAACAAAAGTGAAAAATAAATAAATATAATGTGTTTATGCATTTTGGGGTTTGGGCATTAAACTACATGCAGTGAAATTCAACTTGAAACTGGCTTGGAATTCAAAAAATTCAGGGGAGGGAGAAGCTTCCCAGTTGGGTCCAGATTATGGGGTGACTTTACCCAGGAGGAGATCCGGGAGGGGTCTCAAATTGGTCAGGTTAGTGAGAATGTTGAGCAAAACGTGGCAGTTGCTACCACGTCAAAGAACAAGAAGAAGAAAGACTTGAGTCAGATCAGGTGCTTCCAGTGTGGCCAGTTGGGACACTTTGCCTCAAAATTTCCTGAGAAAAAGGGGAAGCTACAGCAACAACTACTGCAGTAGAAGAATTTGCAGCAAAGTTGAGCAAGAATTTTCTCTAGTCTCTGTTGACTCTAGTCTGAGGAGTTCATTCTTTGAGAATGTCTATATAGTTGACAATGGGTCAACTGGACATGACTGGACTTTAAGATGCTTTTCAGATCATTACAGAGTTGGGGCCAAGATATTATGTGCAGACAAATATTGACAGTCCACACGCAATTATACGAGGGGTTGGAACAGTGATGCAGGGGCATGGACCAATGTTTTCGCTCATATTTTTGGAGATTTAAAATATATGTTGTGTTTTAAAGAGCAACATTGAATTTAGGTTTTTGTTGTAATAATTTAGGGAGAATTAAAAAAAAAAAGATTTGATATCTTAGTTAAGTGGTAGTTAGTAGTCTGAGTCATATAGTGTTAATAGTTAAGTAAATAGAGTCAGTTAGGTTTTCAGTTATCTAAAAGTTGAAATAAAATATCAAAGCTCAAACATTTTGAGGGTTGAGGATTGTGAAAATTGAATGCAGTGATGAAATATTGAGAGAAAAACCCACTGCGTATTCATTCCCCAAATTTGAGATTCCTATGCGTTTTATTCATGAATGAATGCTTTGTTCAATACTTCTTGGATTTAAATGAATTCTGGTTAATTTTTGTAGATTCGTTATTTTCCTTATTACCGAGTTTGGAAACCATGCCAATGTTTGTAAACATTCTACAGATGTATTTGTATTTATTTCTTGACTGGTTCAGTTTTGAGCTAAGACTTTATTCAGACTCTACTCTGGAACAGTGTTTCTTGAAATCATTGGGCAGGAGAGAGAATTGAAGGTTTAAGACTTTGAAGGTGGAGTTAGAATAATTAGAAGGTGTTCCCATCAAGTGAAGAAGGAAAATTGGAATTTTACAGTCAAATTTGGAGTTAAACGCAGTCCTGCATTAATGCGACCCAGTCCTACAGCAAGGTGACCTAGTCTTGCAGCAACAAGAGCCAGTCCTGCAACAACCCGATTTGTACTATATTAACTGCTCCTGCAGCAACGCGATTTGTCCTATATTAACTGCTCCTGCAGCAACGTGTTTTCCTGTAGCGTTTCGACTTTCCTGCAGATTGAAGCACTTCTTCTGTGCGTCTAATTATTCCTACAGAGTGCCCAAAGGTTTGAAATTATGCTCCTTCATGTATCCATTGTTAACCATAAGTTCCAGATATGAACCACAGAATTAGAATTTGTAAAGAAAATCTGGGTGCAAACAAAGAGTTATTTTGAGGGTTGTTTAAATGTTTTGAAGCATATTTAAACCTGTAGGAGCCTTCTGAAAATATTGAACAAAAACATTTCCTAGTGAAGTTCTGACTGCTTTCTCTAGAGATTTGAGATTGCATGAATACTAGATTTATATTCTTTTCTCCTGCACCATTAGTGGTATCAGAGCAGACTTCAATGATAATAAAGTTGTCCCCACAGTGATTTGTTGTGCCAAGAGATAAGCTTCAGGATCAGAAGAGGCCGAGGCTGACAAGAAAGAGGTCGTTAGCATGTTGCCAATGCAGGATGTGATGGAGGAAATGAGAATTCTGCGAGAAAGAATGGAAGCTATGGAAGTAGCCAGACATCGAGATCCTGATGTTGGGGATATCAGTGAACCAGATGAGGAATCTTCTGAAGGAGAAAGAATAGAAGAAAATGCAGAGATGAGAGTTCTTCGATCTATTTTAAGCTCTAGTTTGAAACCAAAAGCTGAGATATTGACATATGATGAGATTTTGGAGCCAAAAGAACTCATAGATTGGATAACTGCTTTAAATAAGTAGTTTGATTATGAAGAGGTGAGTGCAAATAAGCAAGTGAAATTTGTTGCTACAAAGCTAAGAGGTCATGCAGCTTTATGGTGGGATGGTGTGCAGGAAAAAAGGAAGCGCAAGAATAAAGCCAAGATTAAAATTTGGAGTCGAATGGTGATCAAGTTAAAAGGTAAGTTCTTACCCAAGGACTATGAATTGATTTTATTCAGAAAGATGCAGAATTTGAGACAAATTAACGACTGTGAAAGAATACACAGAGGAATTTTATAAGATAAATATCAAAACAGGGTACATAGATGACACTCCTGAAAGGGTTGCCAGGAATGTCAATGGACTAAGGTTTGATATACAGGATGAGATAAGTTTATTGTCTTTGCAAACTATTGATGATGCATGTCAGCTGGCACTGAAAGTTGAGGAGAAATTGGCTTGGAAGCAAAGCCAAAGAAATAAGGGAAAGAATTCTGGTAGAGGAAGAGGGCAAAGGAAAGGTTCAGCCTTCTAAAGAGGAAGAATGAGGTTCAGGAAGTCAGCCAGTAAGAGGGGGTGAGTTTAGAGGAAGAAGATCTTTCTCTAAAGGCCGAGGTAGGGGCAGAGACAATCAGGTCAGATGTTACACATGTGGCAAGATAGGCCATATGTCATGGTATTGTCCAGAGAATGTTATAGGGCTGCAAAATGTACAAATTGTTCAAGCTGAAAATGAACCTACAGAGAAAGAAGCTCATGTCGAAGTTTCAAAAACTGGAGAAGTCTTTTTTTATGAGAAGGGTATTGTTGAATCCAAATAAGGAAGTGTGTGAACCAACTCAAAGAAAGAACTTGTTCCAAACAATGTGCAAGGTAAAAGGTAAGTGTTGCAAGCTGATTATTGATAACGAGAGTACTGATAAATTTGGTTTCTGCCAAAATGGTGGACAAGTTGGGGTTGGAAAAGATTCCACATCCTACTCTTTACAAAGTTTCTTGGTTGAAGAAAGATCATCATATACTGGTTAATGAACAATGCAAGGTGGAGTTTCAGATTGGAGGGTATAAAAATCAAGTCCTATGTGATATTATGCCAATGGACATTTGCCATGTCCTATTGGGAAGGCCTTGGCAATATGATAGAAGTGTAAGCTATGATGGCAGAAATAACACTTATACTTTTGAGAAAGATGGCGAAAAGCACTCTCATAACCTTGAAGGCAGAACCAGCTGAAGAACAGTTCAGTCCAAAGGTGCTACTGGTTAGCGGGAATTCTTGAATCAAATCCAAGAAGAAGAGTTAAGCTTTGCTTAAATTGGAAATCCTAGAGTTATCTTAACAAAGACAATGTTAGATGATTTTCCAATTGAAGTTGATAAATTGTAAGATGAATATGTTGATATTGTAGTAGATGATTTGCCAAATGAATTGCCACCCATCTAAAGCATAATTCATCACATAGATTTGATTCCTGGAGCAAGCTTGTCAACAAAGCAGCCTATAGAATCACCCCAGCTGAGAATGAAGAAATCAAAAAACAAGTACAACAGTTATTGGATAAAGGACTGATTAAAGAGAGCTTGAGCCCATGTGTTGTACCCACAGTGTTAACCCCGAAGAAAGGTGGAGAGTGGAGAATGTGTACTAACTCTAGAGCCATAAGCAAGATCACCAAAAATGAGAGTTGATGTTCAAAGGTTTGTGAGTAGATGTAGAGTGTGTCAGTATGCCAAAGGAAGACAGCATAATATAGGGCTGCACCAGCCACTACCAATTCTGAATAGACCATGGGATACAGTGAGTATGGATTTTGTTTTAGGATTGTTGTAATATCCCAAACTGATATTCTACTATTCTTGCTACTATGATGTTTGTTCATACACTCAGGATTGTGCAAAAATACTAAATAAACGTGAATGCAAAGGTGTCTTGCCAAATGGCCCTAAAATATAGCTAAACTAGAGAGATTGTAGGGCAAAGACTTTCAGGAGAAAGATATCCACATAACACTGAACCTGCAAATAAACCTTCTGTGTGTGTTGGATCACTGAATACGAATGAATAGGATGAATGCTCATGATAAACCTGGATGGACTATCCTGAAAGAGATTAGGTCAGATAGATTTCACTGTCGAAATCCTTGTTAGCTGAAGATCTCATCTTCAACCCCAATTGTTGTTGCACTTGTTGCCGCTCCAAAACCCAAAATCAACAATAATAATCATAGATGTCTTCTTTGGTCCAATAACCCTTCTTAAATAGCTTAGCATGTACTTTTACAGTTTGCATGCCATTTTTAGGGTTTACACGTCACTTTCACATGCATGCAATTCTAATTTCATGTTGACTTCAAGCCTAAAGAAATAAGTCTTTATTTACCATATTGATGACTTAATACTAAAATGAATGCTATGTTTTGTTCCAAGTATCAAATGTCCTCAATCAATTCCCTTTTATGCAGTACCCGCTCGAACCTATGGGAATTAAGTAGGTTAGTGGATGTTTTGGTGCTTAATTAGAAGAGGACATTACAATCCTCTCTGCTTGAAATTGCTTGTCCTCAAGCAACTGCAAACTAGGATGCTGCAATACCTGCTCTCCCCTTCCCATTTAGCATCCTCCATAGGTAATTCTTTCCATTTTAGCAAGTATTACCGAATCACCATGTTTCGGAGTTTCCTTTCACGAACCTGTAGGATTCTCTCTCTAATCAATACCAAAAAGCCCTTCATCATCTAAGGGAGACAACTCGGTGGATGGAGCAATGTGTTGCCCTATTGTTTTCCTGAGGTTGGATACATGAAATACATTGTGAATTTTGCTTTCCTCTGAAAGTTCTAGTTCATAAGCCACCTCTCCAACCTTCCTAACTACTTTACAAGGACCATAGAAGCAAGATTTTAGCTTTTCTGCCCTTTTTTTCTTCAGTGAAGATTGCCTGTAAGGTTGTAGTCGTAAATATACCAGATCTCCTACCTCAAAACTACGCTCAACCCTGTGTCGGTTTGCATATAGCTTCTGTTGATTTTAAGTTGTCTGTAGATTCTCTTTTAGCACCTTAAGAATATCTTGACTGTCATGTACCCAATATTTTGCCTTTGGTGCTCTACTGTCTCCAAAAGCTAAGTCTGCAAAGTTTCGTGCCTCATAGCCATATAGAGCTTTGAAAGGTGTCATCTTAATAGACATATGGTGGGTAGTATTATAGCAGTACTCCCCGAGGTGTAGCCATTTAATCCATGTCCTCTGTTGTCTTGCTACATAATTTCTTAGATACCCCTCAATCCATTTGTTGACAATCTCAGTCTACCTATTGCTCTAAGGATGATAACTTGTGCTAGTAGCAAGTTCTGTCCCCACTAATCTAAACAGCTCATGCCATAAAGCACTGGTGAATTTACTGTCAAGATCATTGACAATGGTTTTGGGTAGCCCATGGAGTCTAAAAACCTCTCTAAAAAATAAGTCAGCTACCTGTGATGCTAAATAGTCGAAAGAAATAGCAAAGTGAGCAAATTTGGTCAATTGATCTACTACCACATATAAGCAATCTCGTCCATGTACCTTGGGTAAACCTGTAATGAAGTCCATCGAGATGCTTTCCCATTTCTACTTCGGTATTGATAATGGCTGAAGTAACCCTGTCGGATGAGTGTGTTTAATTTTATTCTGTTCGCAGATACTGCATTCCCGAACATGTTGTATTACATGTTGTATCTGATCTGTCTGTAAGTTTTCAAGAACCCCTGATGCCCTGATAATGGTGAATCATGTGATGCCTATATAATCTTTCTCTTTAACGCTGACTCTGGACCGAGGTATATTCTACTCTTGTAATAGATGATGTCGTCAATTACCCTGACCTATCATCTTGTATCTGTCCATCTAATAATTCACAAGCAAATTTGTTTTTGGAATATTCTACCAAGAGAAGAGACCTCCAATCAGTAGATATACTCATGAGTGATAATGAGGTTGATCGCTTGGATAAAGCATCAGCTACAACATTGTTCTTTCCTTTAACATATTCTATTTCGAAGTCATATGAATGTACCTTGCTGACCCATTTCTGTTGACGCTCATTCAATTCTTTCTACTCCAAGAAGTATTTGAGGTTGTTGTGATCTGTCTTGATTTTAAACCTGCTTCCCACGAAATATTGTCTGAATTTTGTTAAGGCATATAGAATGGCTAGCATCTCTTTATCATATATAGGGTAGTGGCGTTCATAATCTTTAAGTTTCCGGATTTTAAATGCAATCAGGTATGGTTTTGCATCAATACCGCCCCTAGTCCCTCTCCTGAAGCATCACACTCAACTATGAACGGCTGTGAGAAATCTAGTAGTGCCAAAACTGGACAAGAACTCATGATTGTTTTCATTTTCTCAAAGGTTTGTTGTGCCACTTATGTCCAAGTGAATGCCCCTTTCTTTGTAAGATCGATGAGCAATGCGGCAAATTGAGAGAACCCCTTTACATATCTCATGTAATATGTGCAAAGGCTTAAGAATCCCTTCAGTTCTGTTATTGTCTTTGGTGTAGGCCAATCCAAGATAGCTCTAATCATTTCCATGTGAACATGTACTCCCTCTGCACTGATTTTTGCGTAAAGCTACTGCTCTTCTAGAATTCCCAGTACCTCATCCAAGTGTCTCAAATGCTCCTCTCAAGTTTTACTGTAAATCAAAATATCATCAAAGAAGACCAGTAAATATTTTCGTAACTGAGCCTTGAAGGTGTGGTTCATGCAAGATTGGAAAGTTGTTGGGGCGTTGGTGAGTCCAAAAGGCGTGACTATGAACTCATAATGACCATAGTGGCAACAGAAGGTTGTCTTTGAAATATCCTGGTCCCTTGCTCAGATCTGACGGTACCCTGATCGAAGATCAATTTTTGAAAAGTATTTTGCTCCCTGTAACTCATCCATTAATTCATCAATCCTAGGGATGGGATACTTGTTTTTGATGGTTTTCTTGTTGAGTGCTCTGTAATCAATACACATACGTAAGGTGCCATCTTTCTTTTTAACCAAGACCACCCATGATGCAAAAGGACTAGAACTTGGCCGAATATATCCTAGTTCCAGCAATTCCTTTATTGTTTTCTCAATCTCGTCCTTGTACCTTTTCGGATGTCTGTATGGAGTGGTGATGACTGCTTGTGTCCCCTCCTCTAACTCAATAATGTGCTCAAATCCCCTATCTGGTGGTCGACCTGTTGGAAGATCTCTAAATACCCTCTCATGTTTCTGTAATAGTGCCTAAATATATGTTGGATGTTGGGTGTTGTTATTGGGAATTTTTCTAAAAATAACAAGGCATTCAGCTGACCATTCTATGTCTCCATGTCTGAGTACGACCCCCATTCTTTGTGATGATACTAGTTTGGGGGTAAATGTCCATGCCCCTCAAGACTACCCGTTGTCCATCTTGTCCCTGGAATTCCATTTCCATTCCCCTGTAATCCGTAGTATATTTTCCTATTGAGTAGAGCCATTGAACCCCTAGTCCTACATTTGTATCGGCTACATTCACCACATAAAATGAGTCTGTCATATTGTAGTTCCCTAATGTGACATTCAGTTTGGGAATCCAACGGTTGCATTCCATGCTATTATTACCTGCTACAGCTTCGATGAATCCTTCAAATTTCTCTATCTGAATACCCCGCTTAGCCACCCATGCTGCATCAATGAAGTTGAGGGTTGCCCCCCCATCAATTAACACACCTACCTTGTGGCCCTGTACTACTCCCTTAACCCTGAGAGTATGAAACCTTGGGTACTCCAGATAATTTAGCAATGACTCCTCCCGGTGTTTTCTCCCTGAAGTGACTCCTCCTCTACTACCATCAATTCCTCAGTTGTTTCTTGTTCGGATTCCTCCCCTTCACTATCGGAGTAGACTTCTATATAGTGAGCCTTTGCCCTCCCTGCGCACCTGTGGCCTGGAACCCATGGGTTCCTGACAAGTAAAACACAATTTTTTCCTTCTCAAATCTTTCCTCATGTCATCGTCCAACCAAATTTTTCTTTGGCCATTCCTGTTGAAAAGGTTTTTTGTCTATCTTTTATTGGGAAGTTTGTTTTACATGGAAACCTGTTCTTAGGGACTAAATCTTGTAGATCTTTGGTTCTATTGATCGCATCCTGCAAAGTTGATGGCTTGTAGGCTTTCACCCACCCACGTAAAGGTTCTGTCAAAGCCTCTAAAAATAATATAATCAGTCTGCTCTCGGACACATCTGTTACCATAACAGCTACTCTCTGAAACTTTGGGAAGAATGCCTCGGCATTGCCTGTCTGTTTGAGCTGCGCCAACTCTCTAAAATGTATCTCTAGGTCTCTTTTGTCAAACCGCTCCATGAGCTTTTGGGTGAACTCACTATAGGAATCGATGGTGTTGTGACCCAACGTCACCAACCCATGGTACCACCACTCATGAGCATCTTCGTCCAAACGTAATGGCAACTTAATGGCATTTGTCTCTGTCATAGGGTTGAGTTGGAAGTAAGTATCTGACATCTAGACCCATATTCTCCCTGAACACCAGCAATTCCCTTCAAAATTAGGGATGATCAATCTACCCAAGGTTTTCTACACTTCATAGTTCTGGGTAAACCCTCTGTTAAAGTTCCTTGGTCGATTCTTGCTTTTCATATTGCAGAAGTCTGAAAACGACATACTTGTGTGGAACTCATCTCCCAAATCCCTATACTCCTGTAACTAAGCCCCAAATGATTCACTAGGTTCTACTGGCATGACTGGTCCTCCTATTGCATTCTCCAAGAAGTGAGGCATAGTAGGTCTGCTAGAAGGTTTGCTATATATATGAGGCGTGTTTTGCATATTAGTGTATGCATGTTTCCCGCTACTACTGGTAGATCCTCTGTCTACTGGTGAAAGAGGTATACTGCTATGACCCGGTTCTGGCTTAAGAACCAATCTGTTTATCGCATGCAATACTTCTTTCTAACCTTTAGTTAAGTCACTCAATGCAATCACCAGGTTACGAAATTCCAACCTGTCTTCCTCTTCTCTTGTCCCTTTCCCTCTGTCAGAGTGTGTACCTGTTGGGTCCATGTCTGAATTGGTATCTTCTAGCTAAATATCCTCAAATTCCTGCTTAGTGTGCCTACTCTTCCTTCTTCTATAAGTTACAAAAGTATCTTCTTCCGGATTCATTTACTTTTCATGTTCAAGCCCACAACTGGCAAGGAACATGCTCTGATACCACTGTAATATCCCAAACTGATATTCTATTTTCTTGCTATATGATCTTTGTTCATACACTCAAGATTGAGCAAAAATACTCGATAAACGTGCATGCAAAGGTGTCGTGCCAAATGGCCCTAAAATATAGCTAAACTTGAGAGATTATAGGGCAAAGACTTTTAGGAGAAAGATGTACACATACCACTGATAAATAAGCTGATAGTACTCCAAAGATATGATGCATGCCAAGTGTGTCTGAATATAGTGTTGCTCTCCTCAGATTGACGCGCAGCTATAAGTGTGCCCTCTTCTGGAAGATATTGACGTATTTGGAGGCGATGCCTGATGCTACTGAAACTTTGCCGAGATGTTGGTCTTTACTTGCCAATGACATTAGATTTCACATGCAAAACTTTTGCCTCCTCTAAGGCACCTAGCGAATTGATCTACCTCCCTGGTGCTCACGTCCCCCTTCCTCACATATATGTTGATAACTGCTCCGAATAAGCAAACTGGGAACTGATAATCACCCTATGCAGTGGAGTGAGCCTGTTGAGAAAGATGAAGCTGACATGTGGAGGAAAAACTAAGCTTCAGGGTCCCAGCAAGTCCTTCTGTGGTTCTCCAACTACTCCCCAGCTGCAAACGTGAACATGCAAATAAACCTTCTGTGCATGCTGGATCACTAAATACGAATGAAAAGGATGAATGTTGATGATAGACCCGGATGGCCTATCCTGAAAGAGATTAGGGAGGATAGATTTCACTATCGAAACCTTGTTAGCTAAAGACCTCGTCTTCAACCCCAACTGTTGCTGCTGCACTTGTTGTTGCCGCTCCAAAACCCAAAATCAACAATAATAATCATAGATGTCTTCTTTAGTCCAATAACCCTTCTTAAATAGCTTAGCATGTATTTTTATGGTTTGCGTGCCATTTTTAGGGTTTACACGTCACTTTCGCATGCATGCAATTCTAATTTCATGTTGACTTTAAGCCTAAAGAAATAAGGTTTTCTTTACCATACTAATGACTTAATACTGAATGAATGCCCTGTTATGTTCTAAGTATCAAATGTCCTCAATCAATTCCCTTTTATGCAGTACCTGCTCAACCTATGGGAATTAAGTAGGTTAGCAGATATTTTGGTGCTTAATTAGAAGAGGACATTACAATTGCCTAAAACTCAAAGAGGCAATGATTCGGTACATGCTGTAGTGGACATATTTTCTAAAATGGCACATTTTATTCCTTGTACCAAGACTATTAATGCAACTCATATAGCAAATATGTTCTTTAAAGAAGTGGTGAGATTACATGAACTTCCTACAAGCATAGTTTCAAACAGGGATACAAAATTTGTTGAACAATTTTGGCGGACATTGTGGAAGAAACTAGGAACCAAACCCAGTTTCAGTTCTTCCTATCACCCTCAAACTAATGGGCAAACCGAGGTTACCTATAGGAGTTTGGGAAACATATTGAGAAGTCTAGTAAGTGAACATCCACATCAGTGGGATCAAGCACTTCCACAAGCTGAATTTGCTTATGATGACTCACTAGATCAAAGCACTGGGTTAAGTCTATTCAAGATTGTTTATGGAATGCATCCTCGTGGAGTCTTTGAACTCGAAGATTTAGGAAAGACAAGGCTAAGGAGTGCTAATGAAGACAACATTGCCACATCCATGCAAATCTTTGCACTAAGAGGTTAAGGGGTTGCTACAAGAAAACATTCAAAAGCATAAGCAAAAGGAAGATTTAAAGAGAAGGGAGGTCAATTTTGAAGAAGGGGATTTAGTATTAGCACATTTAAGGAAAGAGAGGTTTCCTATTTAAGAATACAACAAGCTTAAGCTGAAAAAGATTGGACCACGTAAAATTTTGAGAAAAATTTCAGCCAATGCATATGAAATTGAACTTCCAGTTGGCATAGGAATACCTCCTATCTTTAATGTATCAGATATAAACCCTTATGTTGAGCATGTGACATGAACATTGGTGGAAGAACCAAGCAGTGATATGGACAAGTCAATTAAATGGATGAAACAACTACCTACAGCCAAGCCTATGCAAAAGGAGAAGATTTTGGACAAAAGATTGATGAAGAGAACCAGAGACAAAGAGTACTATGAGTATTTAGTCAAGTGGAAAGATTGCCCAGTAGAAGATGCTACCTGGGAAATTACTGCAAGCATACAGAAAAGTGACAAATCAATCAAAGATCTCATGGACAGGAGTCCATGAACATTTTTGTTCTAGGGAGTCTGATTCATGGGCATGGACAAATGTTTCTGCTCATATTTTTGGAGATTTAAAATATACATTGTGTTTTAAAGAGCAATGTTGAATTTAGGTTTTTGTTGTAATAATTTAAATAGAATAAAAATAGAGATTTGATCTCTTAGTTAAGTAGTAGTTAGTAGTTTGAGTCATATGCAATTAACAGTTAAGTAAATAGATTCAATTAGATTTTCAGTTATCTAATAGTTGTAATAAAATATCCAAACTCAAACATTTCAAGGGTTGGATTGAAGATTGTGAAGATCGAATGCAATGATGAAATATTGTGAGAAAAAACCTCTGTGTATTCATTCCCCACATCTGAGATTCCTATGCATTTGATTCATGGATGAATGCTTTGTTCAATACTCCTAGATTTAAATGAATTCTGGTTATCTTTAGTGGATTCCTTATTTTCCTTATTACCAGAGTTTAGAAATCATGCCAATGTTTATAAACATCCTGCAGACATATTCATATTTATTTGTTGACTGGTTAAGATTTGAGCTAAGACATTATTAACTTTTAAGACTCTGCTCTGGAACAACATGTCTTGAAATTATTGGGCAGAAGCAAGAATTTGAAGGTTTAAGACTTTGAAGGTGGAGTTAGAATAAATAGAATGTGTTCCCATCAAGTGAAGAAGGAAAATTATAATTTTGCAGTCAAATTTGGAGTTAAACGTAGTCCTGCAGTAACGTGACCCAATCCTGCAGCAACAAGAGCCAATCCTACAGCAATGTGACCCAGTCTTGCAGCAACAGGAGACAGTCCTGCAGCAACACGATTTGTCCTATATTAATTGATCCTGCAGCAACATGTTTTCCTGTAGCGTTTTGATTCTCCTGCAGATTGAAGTAATTCTCCTGTGCATCTAATTATTCTTGTAGAATGCCCAAAGGTTTGAAATTATGCTCCTTCATGTACCCATTATTAACCATAAGTTCCTGATCTGAACCACAGAATTAGAATTTGTAAAGAAAATTTGGGTGCAAACACATGAGTTTTATTTTGAGGGTTGTTTGAATGTTGTGAAGCATATTTAAACCTGTAGGAGCCTTCTGAAAATACTGAACAAAAAAATTCCCTAGTTAAATTGTGACTGCTTTCTCTAGAGATTTCAGATCACATGAATACTAGTTTTATCTTCTTTTCTCCTGCACCAAACAGAGAGGTTTCAACTAGACCTTGGTGAGATCCTTGAGATACATGGAGTTCTTTTTGTTCCTAGGATGAGAGTTAGTAAACTGTCCGTGTCATATTTTGAGGATGATGGTTATGGGTCAACGGTCAGATCTTGTCATGTTTTCCTGTATTGGACAGATGAACCAACTGGCACCACAATCCTACTTGGTGATCCCAGGGACAGGTTACATATAATGAGAGGACATGTTCTACATCCAGGGACAGGAGGAGGATGGCTATCTGAGTCAGAGTTTGAGGATGGGGAAGGAGCTCCAACTGATCGACATGTTATTTACATTTCTTCTGATGAAGAGATTGGATCTCTTTGGAGCACAGGCAGAAGACTCGGCTGGGCCGGGTTAGTAATGATGAGCAGGTTGATGAGGCTTAGGTGGGACTCTCAAGCATCAAAGTTCCAGTTCAAGGTCGGGCACTTGTCTTCGAGAGGCATTCCAGAGTAGGAGGGAGCTGCTTCAGGAAACAAAGATGGAAAATCAGATGGTGCCGGAAGAACCTTCCTCGTTAGGAGGGAATGTTGAATTTAGTTTACTCTAAAGGTCCTCCCTCATAGTTTTGGTGTGTGCGTGATGAGGGGGACATAAAGGCTTTATTCCTTATGTGTATTTATGTAAAAAAGTGGCCTTTATGTAAATAAAGATATATTTTGTACTTTATGAATATGCGTCTCACTTAAGTGATGTATTTAATAATTAGTGTTTTAATTATTAAAAGTGCATTTAATATTGACACATGTGGGCACATTTCCCAAGGCAGTCGATGATGCATTAATTGCAGATTGTCTAGACCATACACCAAGGGTTTCTAACGTGTGGGATCAACTTTTGAGGCAAGAAGGTGACCGTACCGCACAGCAGGTACAGCACATGTGGACAGGCCGTACTACTGTTCCTTTGCATGTTTTTCGAGGTAGATTGTTGCTGTTATAATTTTTGTGAAATTTTGTCAGTTTGGGTTAGTCAAGATTGACCAAAAATAGCATTCAATGTGCTTGTTCAGCTTCATATATTTGAAGGACTTTTAACATGGTGTTTTTAATTTCAAAGGATTGCAAGTGGTTCTCTAATTAAAAACCTAGTTGTTGAAAGTGTTTGACATAATGTCAAAATGAGAACTTTCATATTTATGTCATTTTTCTTCAGGATGCTCTCTAGCAGTCTAATTCTGCTCCACAGATAAAATAAGCCACCTCCTAACCAAACTATTGAGTGAATAACGAATGTGCCTCAACTCTATACCTTGACATGCCTTTATAGTTGAGTTGAAACCCTAATCTCTCTATGAGATGTATGGCTAAGATTATTCTAAATCACTAATGTATACACTTTCTATTGAGTGAATAATGAAAGTGTCTTAACCAATGTTATCTGAATCGGACTGGTGGTTGAACCGACCGACCCCAAAACCCAGAACTAGACAAAAACTAGGAAAAAAACCAGATTAAAAAACCAATTCAACAAAAATACATAAAATATTCATATTTTTAAAATATATATGTGTGTGTGAGCGTGCGAACACGCATCCATGTAAATAAAATGTCCAATGGAAAATAAAGTGTAACCACCAGAAATCAAAGTTTGCAAAAGAAAAATTACAAATATATTAATTGAAACTGTTAGTACTTCTCACTAAACATTGAACCTTTAATATGCTCTACCAATAATATTTTACGGGTATAGACAAGCCATAAACAAGAAGACCATTTTTACAGGTGGCACTAAAAGATTTTCTTTATTCATAGGAAATCTATTAAACCTGCACCCTGTCATCAGCAAAATATGTGCACCAACAGTCCACTACAGAGAAAAGAAGTAAATAGCACAACAGAATTAAAATAATTCAATGCATTTGATAAATAATCAGAGAGAAGGTTATTTTTACTTCACGCATACATGTTATCTTTATCTGCCAAATGTTATATTTATCTGCCAAGATTCCAATAAATTGAACATTGAATCTATGCAATTATTTCTGTAGAATGATCTAAGAAAAGAGAATAGGATGAATTATGTATTGAGTCAATGCACAACAGAATTAAAATAGCACAACAGAATTAAAATAATTCAATGCATTTGATAAATAATCAGAGAGAAGGTTATTTTTACTTCACGCATACATGTTATCTTTATCTGCCAAATGTTATATTTATCTGCCAAGATTCCAATAAATTGAACATTGAATCTATGCAATTATTTCTGTAGAATGATCTAAGAAAAGAGAATAGGATGAATTATGTATTGAGTCAATGCACAACAGAATTAAAATAGCACAACAGAATTAAAATAATTCAATGCATTTGATAAATAATCAGAGAGAAGGTTATTTTTACTTCACGCATACATGTTATCTTTATCTGCCAAATGTTATATTTATCTGCCAAGATTCCAATAAATTGAACATTGAATCTATGCAATTATTTCTGTAGAATGATCTAAGAAAAGAGAATAGGATGAAT
This sequence comes from Pseudotsuga menziesii, assembly GCA_001517045.1. Lineage (NCBI taxonomy): Eukaryota > Viridiplantae > Streptophyta > Pinopsida > Pinales > Pinaceae > Pseudotsuga > Pseudotsuga menziesii. The sequence goes on from LPNX011212489.1 coordinate 176,871, forward strand.
TATGTATTGAGTCAATGCACAACAGAATTAAAATAGCACAACAGAATTAAAATAATTCAATGCATTTGATAAATAATCAGAGAGAAGGTTATTTTTACTTCACGCATACATGTTATCTTTATCTGCCAAATGTTATATTTATCTGCCAAGATTCCAATAAATTGAACATTGAATCTATGCAATTATTTCTGTAGAATGATCTAAGAAAAGAGAATAGGATGAATTATGTATTGAGTCAATGC
>LPNX011212489.1:177315-212007 GCA_001517045.1 Pseudotsuga menziesii
AACCCAGCTGGTTTAGTATGAAACCGCCGGTTTTGAGACAACCGGTCAGTTCTGTACTGAACCGGTCGGGTCCTTATCGAACCCAGACGGTTCAATACAGAACCGGCCAAAGACGGTCAGATGTCATCAGTTGGCCCAAAATGCTCATGGAACCGATCAAACCGGCTGGTTTTGTCAGTTCTGATAACATTGGTATTAACCCTTTTACCTTGGCTTGCCTTTATACTTGAGACAAAACTCTAATCTTACAGTGAGATGTATTGTTGAGATTAATCTAAATCACTAATGTATACACTTTATTAAATTATTAGACTCGACAAAGAAATAAAAGACTTTCACTTTATTACTAAAGCGAATTACAAAATACAATTTGACTCTAATGACTTTTAGGGCGTTTAACACTTAAACCTGTGCCAAAGTTCCTATTCGAGCTACAATTTTCAATGCTCCCTCTTAGCTAGGAAGGAATCCTACACTAATCCAAGTTTGTCTCTGAATGCTCAAACTTACCTTTTGCTAAGAGCTTGGTCCAAAAATCAGCAACCTATTGATGTGTGGATACCTATTGGAGCTTTACTGCTCCCTTCTGAATCTTGTCTTGAATGAAGTGATATTTGATCTCAATGTGCTCGAACCTATCATGAAAAACTATATTCTCATAGAGTTTGATATAACTTTCATTATCACACTAAATCACCGTGAGATCCAACTCCTGATCAAGTAAACCTACAGGTAATTTGCAAAGCTAAAATGGCCTCAACTAGTTATACTAGCTGCCATATACTCTACCTCTACTGAACTAAGTGCCATGAAAGTCTGCTTCTGGCTGAACAAAGAAATCATCGTTGATTCAAAGCAAGAGCAGCACCCTAAAGTGCTCTTCCTATATGATGCACTCCCTACCCAATTTGAGGTATACCCTTGCCACTTCACTTCACCATCTCCTAGATATTTCAACCCATACTCCATTGTGCCCCTCAAGTATCTAAGATTGTTGTTGCTCAATGCTCCTCCCTTGGCTCCACCATGATACCCAAAGACCATACTCTTCTAATAGAAGAGTTACCTTGACTTTCCATGATAAGAAATTCACGGCACCATCCAATCTATCCTCTAAACTGAGGCTAGCTAATGCCATCTTAATCTGCACACAACCTCCCAACTCTATCAGGTACTACATCTGAAACCCTCTTACTGCTAGTCCTAGCCTTCGACAATTGATCTACTACTATAAACTCTTAAGATCCTCTCAATCAAAGAAGCTCTGGTACCATGTTAAATTTCCCAAACCCTAAGTGACTACTGTTCTCATGTTCTCAACTAAACACAAGTTGTTATTTAATTGCAAAAATTAAATTCTTCCATAGAGCAGTAATCACACATATAGTCAAAAGTAAACAGTGGAAGAAAAACACAATACACAAATAATTTACTCCTTCAAATTAGCCTTTCATTAATAATTCAAGCCTGCAAGGAAACATCCACAAACTGTCAAACTAACAGTTGTACGATACATTCCAACAAAACAAATGTGTTGTTACTGAGGAAACTACTTACCAAAAACCGAGAAAACACTCTGTTGTTTTCCAACTGCAGTACAAGCCATCTGTACGACTATACAAAGCTATTCTGTACAGTTATGTCTTGTACGGACCTACATGTTTCCCTCTACCTAGTAGTTGAACTTGGCTCCTCTCTAGTGCTCTAATTCTACTCCACAGCGGAAATCAGTTACCTCCCAACCAAATTCTCTTTTGAGTAAATAATAAATGTGTCTTGGCCCTTTACCTTGACTTGCCTTTATACTTGAGCTGAAACTCTAATCTACCAAAACCCTAACCTCTCAATAAGATGTATGATTGAGATTAGTCTAAATCACTAATGTATTAAAAATACACTTTATTAGATTCAGTGGCTAAATATAAGACTTTCACTTTATTACTGAAGTGAACTACAAAATAGAATTGAATCGAACAACTTCTAGCACATTTGACACTAGACCTATGCGTAAGTTCCTGTCCAAGCTACAATTTTACATAACATGGGTTGGATCAAAAAGTATGGACAACCAACAAAGGCAAAAAGTATGGACAACCAAAAAGTATGGACAACCAACAAAGGCAAACAGTATGGACAACCAACAAAGTATGGATCAAAAAGTATGGACAACCAACAAAGGCAAACACAATTTGCAGTGAAACTTTCACACTAGACCTATTCACTGATACTGTAGTATGTGATGTTACACTAATAAATAGTTGCAATTTTCTACTTGGTAAGCCCTATCAACATGATTGACATGTCATATATAATGCCAACCACAAAACTTACAAGCTACACATGATAACAAGACCTGTCGATTCAAGTCTTTGTCAACCACTGCAGTCATTTATAGGAATGCTAGAATGAAATGTGATACCATGACCAAGTGGTTTGGTTGGTTGGTTGGTTTGTTAAGCAACTTCAAAACAAATAAGCTCTAAATAATTTACTGCCTGAAGCAATAAATCATATTCATGCATTTATCTTTGATACCTGGAGTGGTTTTGTGCAAGGAAGCTTTATCTTGGATAATTTGATTTCCAGCTGGGAGGGGATGTGTGGCTAAGGAATCAGGGAAAAGAGTGCTCACGGGCCTTATTTATTTTTAAAAAGCTTATATGGGCCTGGGTTAGATCCTAAACAGGCTTGTTTTAAAATACTCCTCATAAGAAATAGGCTTCCTGTTGGCATGTTGTTAGCTAGAAACAGTGTGCAAGGGGTTACTTGGAGGTCCTGGAGAAACCCCGAACTGTATGAAATGTGTCCTTTCCAAATGCATCAATGAAATTGTTTATTGGAACTATCAATGGGGTCATGGCTCAGCAGCGAAGACTGGCATTTCAGGCCACCCACCAAGCTTCAATGCCCCCAAAGTCATAAATAAGGTGTTGGGTCATGTGCAAGACCTGGGTATATTTGACAGAATAGAACCCCCCCACAGTCACAGCAGCTAACTCAAATGAAGTTTTTGTGACCATTGATTCACCTCTCAAGGGCCCTCTTGCCCACATAAACAGACCAATTGTGGTGCCTGACCTCTTCAGGTCAACTGTGATGGTCATATTGAGTATAGAGGAAGCACTTTCAAAACTTATATACTTCTTGGAATAAGCTCCTATCAGGCAGGAAGACTCATTGGAAGGTAACTGTCTTTTTAATTACCTTCCCAATTTATAGCAATGGAAATTAAGTAGAATGTGCATTAGTTCATCCACCTGGGGTTCTGAAGAACTTGGGAGATACATTGCACAGTTTATGCAGGCTACAGGTTCTTGTGTTTCACTAATTTATATATCATGAAGTTACAGCAAGGAAAACCACTCATACAAATATTAAAATATGGTAAAATTAAATCACACTTCATAAACCAAATTCTTCAACACTGAATCTGAAACATAGACTAGCTGTGGTTGTGAACTTGAAATTCAGCTACAACTTTCCAAAAAGAAAAACTACAATGTAATCATTACTAGCTAGCAATCGCGCTGTGAAATTCAATTGCATTGTAATACATTAAGGAAAATACTATTTATACCACACACAAAAGAAACACAGCACCTGTTCTGTTGGAGTGGGCCCTGCCTCCAAATAGAGTCTTGGGTTGGCTACAGTAGATTAAATAGACTTAACTCTAATCCCACATGAAATTCACGCTAACATCTACTAGAATGGAAACTTGTATTAAGCAGAAGTCTTGAACAGAGTCTTAATATCAGTATCACAAAGTATTCAACCCGAGGACCCTTTTTATACAGTCTCCTAATCAGCTTAATAAGAAAATAATTAATATGAACATGCTTGAGAATAGGGGATCCCGAGCTATTCAAAACAGAGTACTAAAATCAGATAAAAGATAACAATCGACTGCCAAAATAGAACCACTATCAGAATAAAACAGGAGAGACCCAAGTTTAGACGCAACCAGTGTTATCAGAACCAGACCGGTTTAAATAAAACTGGCCAGTCTGACAGGTTTACAAGTCTGAGGGGTCTGAACTGCTGCACAAAACCAGAAATGGCTCGTTCCATACAGAACTGGCCTCCCTGCTCAAAACTGGCCGATTTTGTACGGAATCAGCCATTCCATATAGGCCATACAAGGGCGTGATTTTTTTCAATTTTTATTTTATAATTTCTTAAAAAATTAAAAAAAAATAAGTTGGGGGGAACTAAACCCTAGGCTCCTACTAATGCTATATAAAGGTAAACCTTAGACCTTATCATCATCAGCAATATTAAATGGTAATATTAAATTCTTAAAGCAGCTTCTATCATTTCACTTAAATTTTAACACTACCATTAATTGTTTGAGGATGTTTGAGAGTGGTTCCAACCTAATCGGACTTCAAATGCAAAAGGTATAATTTTTTATCCCATTCAAAATTCAACAGGCTTAACAGTTTTTAGGATGTCAGTATTGCAATGTTTCCATTGGATTCTATCATATATGAGGGTATGGGATTGGCATTTAATCAGGCTCATCAACCCCTCTATGTACCTTAATGTTGGTGGTGGTGATTGTTCAGCTTGATGTTGGTGGCCTCAAAACTAACTTTTGAAGAATACTAGTTTATAGCCTATTAATTAATGTACTTTGGTTCGAGTATGGATTGCACTTGGTGCTATTTTGATTGTATGCACTCTTGCTATATGTTGAAATTTTGTACCTAGGGAAGTGTTCCCCTAGTGAATTTGTGCCTTAGTCACTAAAAATGGGACAAGTTACATGACCCTTGTATTAATTACTTGAGATGAGTAATTAATGCACTTTAAAAAATAAAGTGACTTTTTAAATCAATTTTAGTGGAGTTGAGAGAGAAAATATTTAATGGAGAAAAAAAAGATTTTTCTCATCCATTGATAAGAAAACACTAGATTAAATGTGGGCCGTTGATCTACTGACCCCTTTGAGATACCCTAAGAAGGAGAAATGAAAAGTCAAGGGAAACAATAAAAAAGGGACCTCATTCCTCATTTTCTAACCAAGAGAGTTGGAGAGCAAATTTGAGAGAGCAAGTCAAAGTCCTTGAGAAGAGGATAAGAAGCAGCAGAGAGAGAGAGACTGGCACATATTCCCAGGCAGTGAAATATTGTACAGCAACATGAAAATCGAGGTGAAAGTACAGCAACACAAATTCCAAGGCTGCTGGCATGATTTTCGAGGAGCTGGATTTTGACAGTCTGTACGATTCTGCAGCAGGTTGGGCGCAAATTTCGAGACAAAGTTGGCACAAAATACGATGTGCATTTATTGTTGAGATAGCAGGAACGCAAACCGAGGCATTCATACCATACAGGCAACACGCAGTTCGAGGAAGAATTAACTGAAATTTTCTGTTTGTCTGTACAGTACTTCAAAAAGATTTTCGAGTAGATTTGGCACATATTTCAATACTGTTAAGCACAAAAATCGAGGCTGAATTTGTCTGATTGGTTGAGATAAGTTGTATTCTGCTATTGCATTATTTTACTAAAGAAATAAAATTTACTCTCTCAAACAGGTTTCCCCCTTGTGGGTTTTTCTTGGGCAATTTGTCAAAAATATGATGTCTGAAATTTTTCCTATGTGTGACTGTCAGTAAATACTAAATTTTTGTTTCCTAGATTAGTGAATTTTTCCTGTGTTTCATGTACAATTTGTTTATGAGAAGTCAATTCATCTACAGCATAAATGTTTATCGGGTTGGGCATTAAACATTAAGAAAGTGACTTGAAACAAGGGTGGGAAAATCACTCAAAAACTTACATGGTATCAAAGTTGAGGGGGCAAATTTGGGTATTGAAAATTTCAGACAGTCAGTGGATCTTCTTTTGTCAGTGAGCAGCCTTTGTTGGATTTTAAATTTGCATTGAAATGGCTACACATTAAGGTTGGAGGATAGGCTTGATAGGGCTGGGATTTTGTCCAGTGGAAGAATAGGATAATGCTTATATTGGAGGAAAACGAACTTTGAGATGAAGTGGTTCATAGTACACAAGCAAATCCAATTCATGTTCCTGCTTCCATCCTTGCTACCTTCAACAAAAAGGACATAAAAGCTAGAAGGATCATTCTAGATGCAATTAAAGACCATGTTATCCCACATATTTCAAGCAAAGACCATGCCTATAAGATGTGGGATGCTTTGACCAACTTATACCAGAGTCCAAATGAGAATCGAAATATGGTACTGCGAGAGAAGCTGAAGAGCATAAGGATGGCAACATCTAAAAAGGTAGCTTCTTACCTTACTAGGATATCTCAGGTGAGAGACGAGTTTGCAGCAGTTGGGGAGAAGGTAGATGGCAGTGAGCTAGTGAAGACAGCTGTGAATGGCATGACAAAGCCATGGACTGTTTTCGTGGAGGCTATAGTTGCCAGGGAGAACTTGCCTTCTTGAGATAGACTGTGGGATGATTTCATGCAAGAGGAGACTCATAGAGGTCTTGTGCAAAGTAGCTCATCAAACGGTAAGGAGGAAGAAAAGAATGTTTCCCTATCAGCTACAAGCAAGAAGTCCGAGAAGGGCCCTAAGGGAGGGGCTAAGCAGCAAAGAGGTGAACAAAAGAAGAACCTAAGCAGAGTCAAGTGTTATGCATGCAATGCATTTGGCCATTATGTTGGCCAATGTCCTAATAAGAAGAGGGGCAAGTAGGAGGAGAAACAGGTTGCATCCACAGCAAAGATCGAGAGTTACGCTGCAAAGTTCAAGAAAGAATTCTCTTATCGCAATTGTTTCGAGTTGCGGCAATAGTAGACCTGTGGATGTAGGGAAGTGGATAGTTGAGAGTGCGTATTGTGAGCACATCACTGGGAAGAGAGATGCATTCCTCAGTTTAGAGACTATTCCAAAGCAGCTCGTACAGGATGAAGAGGACACAGTTTATGCAGTTAGAGAGATGGGACGAGTATGATTCCAGCTAGAGTTTGTAGAGCATCTTGAGGTATCAAGAGTGCTCATTGTTCCAAGGTTGAGAGATAGCAAACTCTCCATTCCAACCATGGAGGGTGCAAGGTATGTAGTGGTGTTCAAGAGTGCACACATATGTATCTACCCAGTGGGAGTGGATTCGGTTGATTTAGTGTTGATTGGTCATCGAAGAGATGGAGAGTATGGTGTGCATGGTCAACCTACATCTAGAGGATCTAGGTGGATGACAAATTCGGAGTCTGAGACCAACAAAGACCATGAAGCTCCAAAGATTGAAGTGACATCGAGTAGTCAATCCTTAGTTCAGAGGGAAGAGCGAGATGCTCCGAAGATTAGAGTGGTACTAGGTATCCAATCTTCGATTCAAGGGAATACACGAGAGGCTACTTCTTCCAGTGCTGACAGGAGTGTAAGCTGGTATGACTTGTCTCTGATGGATGAGCCAGATGAGACTTCTCGACATGAGGTACTAGTGCAAAGTACAGGTTCTATAGAGGGATAGCTTCCAGAGACAGAGGGAGCTTCTAAAACAGACAGTGTGAGACTAGAGTGTGATTCTGGTGGAGGACAAGCCAAAAAGACTTCCCGCAGGAAGCAAAAGTGGTGAGTGTTGCAGCTCAGGATGTCCTTCATGCAATGATGCCTAACATGAAGGGACATTAAATTTGACCTTTCTAGAGAGGAGTTTAGAAAGGGTGGGCATTCTTACATTGTGTGAGAAGCACATGAGCAAATTATCGCTTTGGTGGAGAAGCAGTTTATCTTCTTCAAGGATAAGTTGGGAGTGAGGGAGAACAACTTCCTAGGTAAGAGGGAGTTTTGAATTTCTATACCTAGGGAAGTGTTCCCCTTAGTCACTAAAAAGGGGACAAGTTACATGACCCTTGTATCAATTACTTGAGATGAGTAATTAACGCACTTTAGAGAATAAAGTGACTTTTTAAATAAATTTAAGTGGAGTTCAGAGAAAATATTTAATGAAGAGAAAAGTGATTTTTCTCATCCATTGATAAGAAAACACTACAGTGAATGTGGGCCCTTGATCTAAGTGACCTTTCAGCTACCCTAGGAAGAAGAAATGAAAAGACAAAGGAAACAATAAAAAAGGCACCCCATTCCTCATTTTCTAACCAAGAGAGTTGGAGAGCAAATTTGAGAGAGCAAGTCAAATCCTTGAGAAGAGAAGGAGCAGCAGAGAGAGAGAGAGAGACTGTGGCACGCATTCCCAGGAAGTGAGATATTGTACAACAGCACAAAAATCGAGGTGAAAGTACAGCAACACAAATTCCAAGGCTACTGGCACAATTTTTGAGGAGAAAGATTTTGACAGTTCATACAATTCCGTACAGTTAATACAGTCTGTATGATTCTGCAGCAGGCTGGGCAAAAATTTTAAGGCTGAGTGAGCACAAAATTCGAGGTGCATTTATTGCTGAGATAGCAGGCATTCAAGCCGAAACATTCAGACCGTACAAGCAGCACATCATTCGAGGAAGCAAACCCTAGACCTCCATACATTGAACTTTTCAATGAACCCCATAAAAGAGTTAAGAACAGAAAATAGTATGGTCATTAACAATGAAAATCTCAGCAAATTAGATGTGTGAATGTAAGTGCAGAATTGTTGGGCAATGAAAGTGTCTTTGTGCCATTAATTCAACAATAAGTGATTAAATTCATATCTATTAAGTGTTATAAGTGATGTGTTAAAAACTGTCCATCATCTGAAAATATTCAGGAGTGACTGATCAAGGGTGCTTAAGATAATCAACTGAAAAAATAACTCTTAATTTTAAACCATCGATGTTTTAGCCAATTGAAAGATATGTAAAATGATTAAATTCAGAGCTAACTAAATCTGAAAATAACATTCACCAGAAGTTAATTCTGTTTGGTGGTGGAATAACCTACAAGCCACACACCTTGCTATTTATGGCTTATCCACTTTCCCACTTTTATATACCTTGTCCTTTCCTAAAATTACCCTCTTTATATTTTCATGCCTTATCCATTCATAAAAATAAGCTAAACTAATTTGCCATTTTAAAAACCTGAAATCATAGTTCTAAATTAATCCTCCCATACTTGTGGCTTAATTGTAGGGAGTTATTTCCTTGTAAAATCCATAAGATGTATTTTAGGTATGTAAAAACTGCATTAAATTAAGTAATTAGCTATATGTAAGTGTAATTTCTGAAAAAAATTAAGAACCCAACCCGGTTTCAGTGCTGCATATGGTTTAATGCCCAAACTTCTTCATGCATATACATTGAAAAATTAAAATTTAACAGAAAAACATGAAACACATGAGATTTCTTTTCTTCTTTTGAATTCTGAAAACTATAGCAGCCCTAAATTCTTACTCAGAAATTTAAACTCAGCCACACACATGAAAAATTAAATGCTCGGATTTTTGGGTCAAATTGACCCAGGAAAAACCCCGAAGGGAAAACCTGTATGAGAGAATTTTTATTTCTTCAGGCAAAATAAAAATTTAACCACAACAGTACTTATCTCCTTCTCGAAAGTCGTGCCAACATCACACTGACAAACTGCTGTACGGCTGCCTCGATTTCTGTGTTGTACAGTACTGTTTTTCTGCCTCGACAAACATGCCCTGCTGCCTTGAAAAACATGCTGTTGTACTGACAGGTACAGTACGGCCCTCTCAATTTTTGTGCCTGATGTACGGATTCCTGCTTTGGGAAATGTGCCCTTAATTTGATCTTCAACAGTGCTTTGGGAAAGGGTTTCTTCTTCTCTCTCTCTCGGTCTCTCTTGCTTTCCTTCTCTCCAAAAGCTCTCTCTTTGGAATGTAAACAATGAATTCCATTTGCCTTTCCCAAGCCCTTTTTGTTTGAGTAACTTCTAGTTTGAGATCAATGGCTTAGATTAAAAGCCAACTAAATGAGATCTAGGGCCCATCTCATTTCCTCATTAAAAAATACTTGTAATTAATCAAATGAGAATTTAATGCACACCCACATTTAATACTCATAAAGTCACTTTTAAAATATAAACTCAAACTCACATTAAAAAGGTTACTTTATAATAAACTCATTCTCACCTTTTTAATTAGGCCAGGGACCACTTACTAAAGTGTCCTTGTCCACCCCAAGGCAGGCATGAGTTAACAAACACTTCCTTGGTAAAAATTCAACACTCCCTCTTACAAAGGAAGGTGTTTTTCACCACTCCCATCTTGTCTCTAAAATGTATCTGCTTTTCTCTTCCCAAAGACTTCGTGAGAATATTTGTCACCTGCTCATCTGTAGAAATGTACAGTAACTCTATAGCTCCTCTTTGGACATAATCTCTAATGAAGTGGTATTTGATCTCAATGTGCTTTGACCTATCATGAAACACTAGATTCTCAGAGAGCATGATGCAACTCTGATTGTCACAATGAATGATAGTAGGCCTCAACTCCTAACCAAATAAATCAACCATGAACTTGCGAAGCCACAATGCCTCGCAACTAGCCTGACTGGTTTCCATGTACCTCGGCCTCTGCAGAACTCAAAGCAACGGACTTTTGCTTTCGACTGAACCACGACACAACTGTCGAGCCCAACCTAAAACAACAACCGAAAGTGCTCTTCCGGTCCAAAGCACCGCCTGCCCAATCTGAATCCATGAAGCCAACCAAGTCCACTCCACCTGACCTCATGTAGTCCAAACCATAGTCTACAATCCCAGCAAGGTATCTCAAAATATGTTTAGTGGTTGTCTAATGCACTCTCCTGGGCTCCACCGTGAACTAACTGAGAGTGTTCACCGTGTTGTCCGCCGATTGCACACCAGCAGCAGAAATCTTTTGAAAGCTGTCTCCTCACTTAGGAAAGTGGGAGAGGTGTGACCTTGGGGGCAAGCACAAAGCTAGGTACTGTCACCTACTCCTAGCTCCTCTGTTTAGGCTAACTCCTAACAAAGCCAAGGGGGGTAGTCCCTACAAAAGAGTTTCTATGGCTCTTAAGTTGTTAAAGTGTTCTGATTAGTTGTGGATGCGAATGGGTGTTGTTTAGGAGTTATTATGATTTGAAGTGTTTGTTTATTATGAATATGACACTAAATCAAAAGCAATCCACGTTGCTAACAAGAGATTACAAAGATAAGCAAAAATTCCAAACTTTAATAGTGCATTCAAAGAAAGAAATTATGATAAACCATAGACAATTGATCAAATAATATAATTATGCAAATTAAAAAAGACCAGTGCCTTATGGAGTCAATGAAGCTGAAATGCGCCAGAGAATTAAACACAAGTCTAGAAATCAACCTAGTGAATGTTAGGTGATGCAAGTGCTCTTGGTAGGTTTTAAGGCTTTTATGTGTTCTTGATTAAGGTGTCAACGAAGGTTTATCAAAGCCGGGAGACTCTTCTAAGTTCCCTCCGTTGAAGACATGTCGAGCCCGCCCGGTATCCCAGGCTGGTATCGCAAAGATTGACCAGCTAGCCGAGAATCTAAGACAGCGGGAGGTTCCGACGCCTCTACTAGGAAGTACTTTGGAAGAATCCCTACAACGCCGGTGCGTTGGTTACGGGGTGTTAAGTATTATTATGTCACATCCCCGGTTTTGACCCCGTTGCATTAGATGTATATACTGTAATGATCATGGTGTGGAGCTAAAGGCCAAGGCCCCGCCATTGATCGGTTATGCTATGTTTTGGATTTAGACTTGTCACCGATGGTATATCGAGGCATGCAACATATATTATGTTTATCATCATGTAAATATGCATCTATAATTAATTAAATGAACCCGACCAGCTACGATCGCCGCAACTAAAATAAGAAAGGGGCATCATTTTCACAAGGATAAGGATGTGGGGGAAATTTGTTAAACCTTGGCCAATGAGAGAAAAAAAACCCATGTGTCATCTTCCCTTGTTTTAGTCCAACCACTCTCATTAAGAATTGATGCTGATGGTTGAGGCAGTTAATTGTTTTGGGAGTGGGGTGGCAGGACTGTCAGTCCTCACCCACACGCACACTTCACCAGCAAGGAACACACTCACGCCTTCCCTCTACTGCGCATGACCTCCTCAGTCTGTTCCTTCCTCTCGGTTGTTCATCCACATGCAGACATTCCACTCTTTCCACGACGGGCTGAACGCTCACGCACTTCCAATTCGCGTCCTCTCTGTTGTTGTTCACCCACGCGCCCAGGAAGAGCTGTTCGTCCTCACGCAGGGACCACAATCTGTCCATTATCCTCACACACAGGTATTCTTCTATTTTGGGCTCACACAACGAGCTGGGAGTTGTGCGTTTTCATCCATGGTTTTCCCTGTGAAGGGCCATTCGCGTTTTCAGTCGTGTGTATGTTTTTCCTTACCAGTTCGTGGCCTGTACATATGTTTGCCTCTGCCCAGCTGTGAACTTGGTTATTCCTTTCCATCCTTGGACTATGTAATTCCCTTGGTGCCTTCATTGTTCAAATTGGGTCGCTGGTTTTCCCCACGTGGTTGGCTGTGTTTGCCATGGTCTTCTTTACATTTTGGGGAACTGTTGCAAATTCGCTTGAGAGTCATTTCAGCCACGATAGGGCCAAAAATGACTCAGGAATTGTCTTCCCTGGCTTAAGTTGTATCAGCTGATTGATTGCCTGAGTGCAATGGTTGGTCTTCGGACTATGTAGGGAGCAGGGATGGGGGCTTAGTTTTGCTTGATAAACATGGTGGCTAGAAACAACACAGACAGAGCTAGAGGGCTGGCCTTCTCCATCACCCCTGAATAGCACTGGAAGGGAATGCAAGGCCTGAGGGACTGTGTAGCAGAGAAAAGATTGATTCCTTGTGTTGGGTGTGGGTGGGTGTCTTAGAGGTCAGGCTAGTTCTAGTGTAGGTGTTCTTGGCTCGGTAATGAGCTCACCAGCTTAGCATTAAGCCTTTCCCAACTCCTGGATGGCCTGATAAACCCAACTGTGTTGGCTTGGCTGTGTTTTGTATATCCTTGACTATGTGTAAGCCTACTAGTTCCCTTACTCCTTGGAGAATCATGCCCAGTTCGGGGGTGGCAGCGATGTTGAGAGATTAAGGAGCACGGTGGCCTATGGTTGGGTGGAACATTGCAGCGACGTAGCTGGTTGCGGATCGCTTTCATCATAAGATAAGTGCTCTTGTCCATTTTTACTTCTGCAACCATGTTTTCTGTTAATGTAAATGATGAACATGTTAAATGAATGCTTGTGTGAATGCATGTTGATTCCGCTGTGCATGATAAATAATTGTAGCTGTGTATGATAAACAATGGCAATTGTGCATTTTTACTTCAATGCACTTCCTTTCAGCATTCTGTTTCAGCAGTTTTATGAATTCAGCATGTTCATGGGGCTTTTAGTCTGCATGGTTAACGCCATGGTGATCGCGTCCTCGTCGCTGGTCGGAGGCATGGAGACGTGACATATTAGGTTACTCTTGCAGGGTTTAAAGATCCAGTGCCGTTTCTGGGTACTCTGATCTGAGATCGGTTAAAGCATACTTCGGCAAGGAGGGAAGGAGTTAATTAATTAAAGGGGTGTGTGTGTTGAAGGTTTTATTAAGTTAATTAATTAGACTCTCCGACAAAGAGCACTCTTGACCTTGTCTTATGACAAAGGTTCAAGAGACTTAATTAATCTAAATTCCTAATGCAAGGATGTGCAAAACTAATGATGCTCTCCGATAGAGAGTGCTCTTGACTTGTGTTACTACAAGTTCAAGAGTCTTACTTAGTTTGTTAAGCTAGAATGGAAGAAATAAAACAATAACAATCTAACTACCCAAGAGTCTCTTTCAGGCTTTTTAGGGCCCTAATCGAGAAAGCAAGGGGGTAAGTATAAAAAAAAAACGAAAATTGTACAATGCTTAAATAAATAATCAAATCAAATATTTTTCTTCATTTTCATGTATGATAAACTAATTAGCAAATAAACTATCAAGTTAAAAAGGAAAACTTCTAAAGATTATAAATTACTCAATCCTACTTTCAGCAAAACATGAATCAAAGCATAAAAATGGGAGACGATACAAGCTTCCCCCAAATGGGGGAAGAGAGGTGTGGGAGCCGTAATCCCACTTGCTTTTTATTAATTTGGTTACAATGCTTTCCTTTTTTGCTGCTCTTTTTGCTTCCTTTTCTTTGATCCTGAAAGGTCTTTGGAGCAATCTGTAGAAGGGGAAAAGAAGAAGAGGGAATTTATAGTTTTTTAGGGCTTACTTCTTCAAAATTTTGCTAGCATTTCCGTTGTACCTGTCACAAAAGTAAAAAATCAGCAAGCATGTATTGTTAGAATATGGTAGGAAAGACAATGCACAAAAAAAAAAAATTGAAAAAAAATTTACACTTGGAAATTTATTTTTTTGGATTTTACGGGCAAAGCATAAAACTTTTTCCTAGATCTAAAAATGTAAACTAGATCTAGCAAAGGCCCTAAAAAACAGATCTAAAATAATAGAGATTTGAAGCTTAGATCTATTTTATGAGCAAGTACAAAATTTAAAGAAGTAGGTTTTCTTGTGGATGGAACACAAGAGATGGAGGAAGACTCCAGCTTTCTTTCGAATGGGAAGAGATCGATCTTGTAGGCCCTGCAATTACAATATGTTAAATGGTAGGTTGCTTGAAGCTTGGGCTGGATGTAGCTGAACTCGTACCCTTCTTCAACCTATGACCTGCTAATACCAAAACTCAGATACAAGTGAGATCATATATATGAAAAATAAGCAAAGGAAACTCAATCGAGATCAACACTACGTATCACTAACTACTCATATTTATCACGATTAGAACCTACTTTGCATAAATAACTGAATTGAAACTACAAACAGCTAATCTACCGTGCCAATAGTGGCCCTCTTGAGCTTAACATATAACTAGATCTCTATCAAGTAAAAAGAAAGAGTAAAGGGTGTAGGAATAGTATCACCTCAACCATAGAACATTCACCATATGCAAAAAGAGATGGACCTCCAAAGTCGAAAATCTTATTAATCAAATGTAAGCAAAGCTTATTACAATTTTTGCAGAGTAACTCCAGCACAAAAGTTCCATCCAAATAGGGTTGAAAAAGCCTCTTTTTAACAAATGAGAGAGTGCTAAAACCAAAAAACCAACCCTAACCAGCTTAGCCACCTAACAAAGAGCCCAGACCTAAACCGGAGAACTGGGAGTGAGGGGAGGCCTCCACCCAGGCAAGGCACCCCCACTCCAAACCTGTGCACTAAAAACAAGCCAAGGATGAGGCCACATGTGTGACTCTGGATGTAGGTAAGCTCATCCTTTAGGTCTGGCGAGAGCCTGAGCTAGGTTTGGGAAGCCCACTGATGGTGTAAGCTTCAGTCTTCACCTCGATCAAATCACCAGACCAATGAGAGCTCTCCATCTCATCTTTAGCTGGAGATGACATGTTTGATAACTGATAATAAATTAATTGCTCTCTTAATGATGACTGAAGCTGAGTTATGATAGCTCCAATCATCATAAGTGTTCCATGAGATGTCATTTAGCCTTTTATTTTACTAAATTTGGATTAATTTGGAGAGTTTTAGTTTTCTCCAAAATAATCATTTTTTTTAATAAAAATCATTTTTTAATAAACATCATTTTTTTACTCGAAACTCACTTTTTTGAGTAAAAAGGCATTATGTGTCCGATTGCTGATCTGAAAGTTGGCTCTGACTGGCTGGCTGATCAAGAATGATTTTTGGCTTAAGGTTAGAGCCTTCAATCACTGAATTTTGAGTCCGGATCACGAACAGGTTTTTTCCATTTAATTTATGGAAAAATTAACCCAAAAAACTTAGGAAAAGTAATTAAAAATTAAAAAATTAAAAAAATAAATTTTCACTGTTCGAAAAAGATTTTTTCAAAAAAAATTTGTGTCCAGATGACTTAGGACATGACCATGATCTATCTAAATAATGTCTAGTAGGATTATAACACTCAGTTGGGCTCTAATAACCCCCCAAGGCCCAGAATTCAACATCAGGCATTCCAGCTTTGGAGGAAGCGGGAAAAAACCTCGTCAATTATACTCGGCTGAAGGCAGAGCATAATTGTTAGGGGCAAAAAACTCCCTGGAATACCCTATTTGAGATTCTACGTCTCAGGAGACCGAACCACTCAAAAATATCCTACTAGCACATTTTATTACAAACCCCACAAGGCCATGGTCAAAATTATTCAAATAAAAAGGTGACTAGCCAATATTGGCTAAACAAGCAGACGGATCGACTGATACACTGGAATCAGACTTTGAACAAGTCTGTCAACCGGCGGCTCCTCAGGTAACCCAACTTATGGTACAAAAAGTTGGATAACACACCGCAAAACCCATATCTGGTCTGGTGTTGACCAAATACATCAACAAACCAATAAGCTGACAAAACAAAGTAGGATCCACCAACTCTCCCTCAGAAGCATGAAGCTTCTTCTAGTTGGTGATCATGCTTGTGGACATGGGTCTGCAATCCTCCATCCAAAATCTCCTCAAAACATCTGCAGCATATTTTCCTTGCCCCAGGAAAAGATGTACATCCTCCTGCCACACCTCTATGCCTAAATAGTAGTCATCTCAAACTCCGAAGCAAGATCTTTTTTGCATGCCTCTATCAGGTGCTCCCCTCCTGTAATGAACAAGTCATCAACATACAGCAGAAGAATGAGCGAAACACGTCCAACCACAATGTAGTATAGGTTGGGATCCGCCTCACACTTCTGAAACCCAATCGAAGGCAAATAAGAATCAATCCTCAATTACCAATCCCGAGGGACTTGTTCAGACCATACAAGGCCTTTTTCAGCCTACAAACATGAGAATCTTTCTCATAAATCTCAAATCCCTGTGGTTGCTCTAGATATACCTCCTCCTATCGAAGACCATTGAGAAAAGCAGTCTTCACATCGATCTGATGGATCCTCCAACCCATCTCTGACACAACGGAGATCACTGCTCTGATCAAAGAAAATCTAGGAACCGACGCAAAGGTCTCATCATAATCAACTCCCTCTGTTTATGAGAACCCTCGTGCTACAAACTAACCTTTGTACTTCTCGATGCTGCCATCTGCAAAATGCTTGATTTTATAGAGCCACTTGGAAGTCACAACTGACTTCCCTTCTGGTCTCGGAACCACCTCCCACACACCATTCTTCATGATGGAATTGTACTCCTCCATCATGGCATCTCTCCAAACCTGATGTACGAAAGCCTCCTCATAAGTAGTAGGCTCAGACTCACACAAGTTTGTCACATGTGCCATGTAGCTGGACAATCTCTCTAGTGCCCTGCTTTCTCTGACCTCCCTCTTGGGTGGCCCCACTGACTCCTTTGCTTCCTTCACAAGCTCCTTAAGCCAACTTGGATTTCTCTTCTTGGAAGTAGCATCCTGTGGCAGACCCTCCTCTACATCCTCATCAGACTAATGTCTCCCTAAAGAAGTACCTGTGGTCTGAGATCTTGTACCTAGTGAACCTGAACCAGAAACATGTATATCTGAATCACATGAAGGTGAAACCTGTGAACCTGTGATCCATGAGCCTGTCCATGTACCAAAAGTCCCTGTAGACTGAGTCCCTAAAACAGATAAACCTATAACTTGTGACCCAGTAACCCCTGAGACCTGTGACCCTGTACCCTGACTCAGTGAACTCTAAGATGTTGTCAGTTGTGGAGTAATTTGTTGCTCCTCTATCTCAGAATCTCGAGATCTCCTGAAGGCTCGCTCCTCCTCAAAGCTCACCTCCCTCCTCACTACAACTTTCCTTTGTGTAGGAAAGTATATCCGATAAGCCTTCGAGATCTCATCATATCCAACAAAAGTACCCCTCTCCAGTAGCCTTCAACTTTGTCCTCTTCTCAGAAGGGACATATGAGTATGTAAGGCATCCAAAAATGCAGAAGTGGCTTATCTCAAGTTTCTTCCCGGTAAACATCTCCTTAGGAGTTTTGCACCTCAAGGCACGGTGCGAACTCTTGTTCTGCACGAAAACAACTGTACTACAAGCCTCTACCCATAGAAAGAAAGGAAGACTCTAATCATGCAGCATGGCTCTAGCTGCACCCACTATCGAACGGTTCCTCATTTCAGCCACTCCATTCTACTGTGAAGTGTAAGGAACTGTCAATTGCCTCTTGATACCCTCCTGTCTACAAAACTCATCGAATGCATGGGCATCTAATCTGAGCATCTTGAGACTGGGGATATGTATAGGGCAATACATCTCAGAGCAAGGATGATGAGGAGAATGTGGCCCTAGCAACAAAAGGGAAGAAGAATAAGTTCAAGAAGGGTTCCAAGGGTGGAACCAAGCAACACGATGGAGAGAAGAACGACATGAGCAAAGTGAAATGCTTTGCTTGTCAGAAGTTTTGGCATTATGATGGACAATGCCCAAAGAAGAAGAAGAAGAAGAAACAACAGACAACAACTTCAACATAGATTGATGAGTATGTTGCTAGATTTGAGAGAGAGTTTTCTCTCTTTGTTGGTGGTTGTGTAGAGAGAGCATCATCCATCACCAACTGGGATTTTGAGGAACACATGGAGCATTCCATGATCGTTTGGCATTCACCGAGTGCTTCCACTACTTCCTCCACTTGGTACATTGATAGTGGAGCTTCAAATCACATGAGAGGTGTTCAGGACATGTTCACTGAGATTTTAGAGACAGGCTTGGAGTTGGAGGATGTATTGGGCGATGATACAGTGGTGAGGGCAGTTGGGCATGGGACAGTTTGCTTTGACAGGGAGTCCATGGAGCCCATGGTACTGAGGGATGTCTTGTACGTCCTTGGGCTGAAGAAGAACCTTGTGTCAGTTTCCACGATTGAGGACAAAGGCCATGGGATATATGTCCTAGATGGGAAAGTTTACATCTTTCCCAAAGCAGAGGGTCCATCTGCTTCATATGCGATTGGAGTGAGATTCGGGATATTGTACAAGCTTCTCTTCTAACCACATCATGCACTGACACACACTGAGAGCAACAATGAGTTGTGTGAGTTATGGCACAGGAGGATGGCCCACCTTCATCATTCAGCTTTGAGGATGCTGAGAGACATGACCATAGGTTTGCCAGATTTTAGTACAGAGCAGAGTGGTGTATGCAGAGGGTGTGCTTTGGGAAAGTACACTAAGATTGTTTTTTCGAGCAGTGACAGCAGATCAAAGGGAGTGCTGGAGTTGATTCATTAAGATTTGTGTGGTCCCACGTCTTCTGCCTCGTTGACCTGGATCTACTTTCTGAGAAGCAAGAAGTCAGAGGAGGTCTTGCTTCGATTCCAAGAGTTCAAAGCTCTTATGGAGAACCATACACTAAAGAAGATCAAGATGCTCAGATTAGATGCCCATGCATTCGATGAGTGTAATCCTGGTGAGGTAAGTGGTCATATTCTCACCCTTGTTCATGTGAATGCTCTTTAACTTCTCCCTTAATACCATTTTCCAGTTTTCATTGAAACTTTGGTAAAGGTTAGTTAAAGCGGTCCACATCTGATGGTCGTGATCTTTACCTGATATGTGTGGAATCACATGATCTTTTGTTGCATCAAGAAGGATTCTTTTGGCTTTTATATCCCTCTTGTCAAAGGCAGCTTTAGCCACTTCATCTACGGGAACAGTCACTGGATTGGTTGTAGTGTTGTTCACTATGTCCCATAGTTCACTATCTTGTAAGATCAACACTATTCTAGCCTTCCATGGAATAAAATTTACAGCCCCATCCAACCTGTCCTCGATCCTAAGACCGGTAGCCATCACTGCAAGTAAGTTCAAGAACCTGTTCTTCTCAACAACTCAGTTTTCCCTTATTTCTCCAAGTCTGAAATTTATTTCTGTGTGTGATTTTCAGCCTTCAATCATGCTCTGATACCAAGAAAAAATTTAAGAACCTCAACCTGGTTTCAGTTTCAGTGCTGCATATGGTTTAATTCCCAAACTTCTTCATGGATGTACATTGAAAAATTAAAATTTTAACTCAAAAACATGAAACACATGAGATTTATTTTCTTCTTTTGAATTCTGAAAATTATAGCCGCCCTAAATTTTTACTCAAAAATTTAATCTCGGCCACACATGAAAAATCAAATGCTCAGATTTTTTGGTCAAATTGACCCAAGAAAAACCCCAGAGGGAAAACCTGTATGATAGAATTTTTATTTCTTCAGGCAAAATACAAATTTAACCACAACAGTACTTGTCTCCTTGAAATTCGTGCCAACATCACACTGACAACTGTTGTATGGCTGCCTCGATTTTCGTGTTGTAAGGCCTCACACATGTGGTTGTACAGCCTATTGTATGGCCTCGATTTCTGTGCTGTACGATATTGTTTTTCTGCCTCGAAAAACATGCCCTACTGCCTTAAAATTTGTGTTGTACAAACAACATTAAATGGCGTACCTTCACCTCGAAAAACGTGTCATGTTGCCTTGAAAAACATGTTGTACGAACATGTACAGTACATCCCTCTCCTTGCTTTATGTGCCTACTGAACGAATTTCCTGCCTTGGGAAACATGCCCTTAATTTGATCTTTCACTATCACTCGATTTTCTCAAATTTTTCTGAAGGGTTTCTTCTTGTCCTCTCTCAGTCTCTCTTGTTCTCTCTTCTCTCCAAAAACTCTCTCTTTGGAATGTCAACAATGAATTCCAATTGTCTTTCCCAAGCCCTTTTTGTTTGAGTAACTTCCACTTAGAGATCAATGGATTAGATTAAAAGCCAAGTAAACGAGATCTAGGGCCCATCTCATTTCCTCATTAAAAATCGCTTTTAATTAATTAAATGAGAATTTGATGCACAACCACATTTAATACTCATAAAGTCACTTTTAAAATATAAACTCAAACTCACATTAAAAAGGTCACTTTATAATAAAGTCATTCTCACCTTTTTAATTAGGCTAGGGACCACTTATTAAAGTGTCCTTGTCCACCCCAAGGCATGAATGAACAAACACTTCCTTGGTAAAAATTCAACAATTTCTCTTATGGATGGTTATTATGGAAGGAGTGGGATATTTTAAACAAATATCTTCTTCATGCATATGCTATTTTAACTCAACAAGGAGCACTATACTTGGAGAAGTTAATTTTATCTTTTCTATTTTTCTATCTTCTCTCATTCTCTTCCTATATACCATACGAAGCATAAGGAAGAAAGGGATCTTCTTTGATTTGATTTGTATTATGAAGCTGGTGAACTAGTGTGTCCATCCCTCGTTCTTCCTTGCTTCGTCTTCCTAGAGAGATTGATATTGGCTACAAGCGTAGTGTACCAGTGGAGAGTAGGTTCTGCTAGGTTGTGACTAGCATTGTCCTATCCGAAAAGGTGCAAAGCACCTTTACCGCCCTGAGATGTTTTACTTGCGTGTAGCTTCCTAAGCCTCTTTGCTACAGTTTTCCTCAAGTTAACCCTAGCGCACCCCTCTTTTCAATCTTGTAGCCACTATTAACTGTACCCCAAATAAACATCCACAATCGACCTATTAAGGTTTCCCGCCCTAAAGATCTTTGTGGTCGATTCCCCAACTATTTATGATGGTGATTCCATATCCATCAAGCTCTACATGAAGGTGACTTATTGAATATGATCTCCAGCTACCTACAATCATATTTGCCATGACCAATGTTGTGTTTCCACTCTAGGGTTTTACTACTATTCCTGATCAGGATAATCCTTGTTTGTACCTCCTAAGACTAGATTAAACTTTCTCACATTTACATTTGCCTCTCATCTCCAGGCTCTAAAATTTTCTTCTTCTACTACAATTGCTAGTTAAATGTAGTGAGTATTAAAAACTTAAAACCCTCCTTAGCCACTTCACGGCACTTGGATTTTCTCTAGCAATTCTCAAACGTAAGGGCCCAAACTCTAGAGCTTCAATTTCTGAAGTGCTAATCTCCAAAGAGCAAGACAATTCGTGTGACTTATTTTCTTTGCTTTCATTCTTAAATTCCTTGTTTATGTTGGATTCCTCTTGAACGTTTTCCATTCTAAAGCATTTGTGCTAAATGATATTTCAATGCTCCACATCTGCAACCACTGATATTTATTTCAAGCTTGCAGGAAGATCGACCCATCAATAGCAATAAGAAATCCATTACATTGACATTTAAATTGTGCAGGAAAATAAGGGATAGGAATGGCAATGCATGGAGGATGAAGCTATGATCAAGGCACTCAACAATAGTTTTCCTTAATTCCAAATAAATCAAAGCCAACAACATGCTATGATGATGAGCAAACCTCAGGTTTACCACAGTTATAAAGAGGAAAGCTAGAGTCTACAACCTAGATTTGTGGACAATGGATTTAAATAAGGTAGTTGACAATGGCGAGGGGCAAGCACAAAGAGCTAACGAAATTATGACATAGTAGCAAAGCTATGAATGCGGTCTCAACAATGGAAGCCATGACAATGGAGGGCATGTCAATCTCGACAATTGGCAGCAAAAAGGAGACTAAGAAATCAAAGGAAAGGATGTCCCTTGTACTTCCTAACTCCACCAAGCAAGATTCACTAAAGACATAAAATCCATTGCTTTTTGAAACAAAACTAAGTTCAGATTATAAACAATGAATTTTTTTAAAGGGCTAACTTATTTTGGGCATCCCCAACCCCTTAGACGTTAAAGGGAGATCATAGTCATTTCCTTCCTTACTTGAAGGGCCCCATTAGTAGTGAGTTGCTTCCCTTATTTAATTTCCTTCTTTGCCTAAGTCTTAAATAGAGCAACGTGAGACTTTCTCCCTCCAATGGGTGGAGGATCTTTATCCAAGGCTAAATCCCCTTCCACCCCCTTGGCTCCTCCTTGTCTTTCTTTGATCTCAAATGACAAGATAACTTCACAGGAGAGGCTTGCAACCTTTATTTAGGGTCTTTGAGAGGTAAAGAAGAGCTATCCTTCATGACTTCAGGTGAACTAAAAATTTCATGATTTTACCCTATGTTTGCCTCTTCTGGATTTTTAAAGATGGATCTGAAGTGCAGTCTTCCTGCCTCTACTATGTCCTTGAAAGTGTTAACCCTAGAGCCAGTAGGGTGGAGAGTCTCCCATATTTTATTAGTATGCTTCCTATGATTAACATATTTGTGAAAGAATTAAGTATTAATGTCCCCTTTTTACACATAGTGCTTTTTTCTTTAGCCTCTAGGCAATCTCTTCCTTATCAAGCAGGTCCCTTTTTCTGCCCTCTATCTCTTTCAATGCCAAAGCTTCAACATAAGAGAAGATTCCAACCTCATGATGCTAAAAAAGGTCGTTAATCCTTGCTTCCACTTCCTATAACCATTTTTGTAATTTAGAAGCTAGGGATTTGGCCCAAATTTTCTTAACTTCCGTGAATTTTTTGATACTATTTGCAAATTGCTTCAAGTCAAAGTCCCCAAGTTGAGAATCCATGAGTCTAATTCTTAAGAATTAAATCTTCGGACTCTTCCTCCAACAACTAAGCATGATTGAATTTCAAGGGACTTGGAGGGTTCCTTTCCTCCTAAGTCTAGATTTAATAAGATTGGGAGGTGATATGATGCCCCTTGAGCTTAAGCATGATTTAATTTTTATCTTGTCATCAATATGGATGCTGCCAAAATTAATCTATCAAGTCTTTTAGAGATTGCTTCATTGCATCTTATGGCGTTTCTTCAAGTAGGAATGAGCTTGACTGATTTCACATCAATCAGATGATGTTTCTTAAACAACTAGGAAAAGTAACCTCTAAGAGGGTCTTTCTTGGCTACCTCTACATAGATTTCTTGAAGATCAACAATAAGGTTTAAGCCCCCCACCCCCTCCCCCCAATAATCACATTAGCCCTACTAAAAACTCCAATATCAACAAGATTATCCCACAAGTATTGTTGATCTTTGTCGTGCCCATAAACATTGATTTTCCTTAAACTTTTCCTAGCTCCTAACCTAAGAGATCCACCAAGATAGTTGAGGTCACAACTAAAGACAAAGTGGAGGGAAACATCTTATTCCACCTAGCATCCATACCATGAGATAACCCAACTGCATCCGTTGAGCTAAAAATCTAGTCTTTTTATAATCCAGTCTTTCCCAAACTCGTAAATGAGGAAATGAACAAGGACTTTGATGTTGAAGTTATCAATGATGAAATTAAGTCTATATTATCCTCCTAAGGGTTGACCACTGGGTCACATGGCTCCATATCCTGTTTACCAGCTCTGGTGGCCTATGATTCAGCTACGAGACACTTGTCTCCCTTCGCAGCCACTTAGGACACCCTCCTGACCCTTCAATCAATGGGCACCTACTCTCCCTGGCCTTATCTCCTCAAAGGAAGACATCCTCCACGCCCGGGCTTTTCGATGCTTTGAGGAGGGCGTTAATGGATTTTACAGCATTTTAGGGGTTATATGGGGTAATAACGCCCTCCCGCCAACTCACTCCAACCATTCATTCGGCGTGATTCGCTTATCTGAGCACATTTTGGCACTTGGGGGTACAAATACCCCAGGTAACCTACCTTGACCCTATCTTAGGCCATATTTTATTATTATTCTCTTTTAATTTTAAGTTGACATTTTATAATTTCAATTTGACATATTTTTAAGGCATGTAGAGGCCTAGAAATTTTGTAAAAAGTGGGTATGATATCATATAAATAGATCTCCTCACTTTAATTTTAAAAACAAGACTCATGGGATAAAACATTATGTTACTTTTTTACCCTTCTTAGGGCTCTTGGAGTGATGCGCACCTCTTGAGGAGACTTATTTTTCTGGTTTAACAGCAATCTCTTGAAGTATCTTTGGTTCTTGCTCTTTGCTAAGGCGATGCTAGAATTGTTAGCTTAACACATGCACAAGGAGGTATATATGCTCTTGTCTTGATTACTCTTGGTTAAATGTTGATGGATGATGCTTGTTTACGGTTGGATGGTAGCCATTAGTGCTGCATTTTGTCTAAACTAGGTCATTTTCAGCCTTTTGTCACCATAGTATTGTAAAGGACGTCCTCTAGAAGGAGTCCTTGTAAGCTTGGGCCTTATGTATTTGAGTTTTGCCCTAGCTAGGCTTCCTTTAGCGAGCCCTTGGGGCTGTCAAAGAAGGCCCTAGCTTGCCAAACTTTGGAAAGCCCTCTCAAGATGAAGGTTGGTCACCTTCCTTGATGCCCTAGGGTTAGGGTAAAACCTTAAAACCCTTGGCTTTACTCTCGTACAATTCTCCATAAATTTAATTGCATTTTACATGGTAGATTAAAGTAATTTTAGGTCTGCAATTTTATGTTAGAAACCCTAAAAATCAAAAATTTAATTTGTTTGCACTTCCGGGCCTCCCTAAAATTTCGGCCACCTTCCCTAGAAATTCGGCCTGGCCTCTAAAGCCCTAAAAAGCCCTAAGGCAGAATTATAGGGAACCCTAAAAATACAAAAATTGCAAAAATCTCAAAATCTGCCCTAAAAGGCCCTAAAACAATCCAAATTCTGCCCTAAAATCCCTAGCTGCCTTTTCCCTGCTCGCCCTTCCCTCTTCTCCACCTCAGTTTCCCTCCTTTCCTCATTACACCTTCGGAAGCCCTCCTTTTTGAAAAATTGCAGACTGCAAATTTTTTTGCAGACTGTCAAAACAGTCCTTACCTAGTTTGGCCTCCCTATACCCTCTATATCCCTCTTCAGACCCCCGCCTTCTCCTCTCCAAGGCCTACCCTAGGCTCGGCCTACCTTGGGAAGCCTTGTTACAGGCTGTAGCATCCCTTTTGGCTGCTCTTTAAGGCCTTCTCAGTGGTCTGCAATTTATTGCAGACTGTGACACTTGGCAGCCCTCCCTTTTCCTGTCCTATAACATCTGCACACAAATAAGCCAACAAAGGGTTAAGTATATTACACTTATTGTCTATGTTTGTCACAAATAAACAGACTACCAGTATCCTTGTATTATCATACACACAGTCTGCACATAAGCTTTCAATCGGTTCATAGGGTGGTTAGTTAGTAATAAGTATTGTAATGCTAATTACTTGGCATGTACTTAGTTAATTGCACGTAATTATTTACCATGCTAAAGTAAATGCCTAAACTACCACCTGCTGTCATAAATATTACCCTATTCACTACTAATAACTAATACTAAAGTGCTGGTATGAGCACTGCTATGGGTAAATGACTGAATACAATCTGCTCTCATGTCTATCACTGCATATAAGTGACTGGTTTATGTAATGCTAGCACTTGCATATTGGTTTATGTAATGCTAGCACTTGCACTGCTTCTATACCAATATACACTGTCATACTTATGCTTTCAAGTAATTATTTGGTAGTGATGAATACTTATGGTTACATAGCACACTTGTGGATAATATTGGCTTTATATATTGCAAGTAAGTGGCACGTTAGTGGTGAATCTGATGCTAATAAACGCATACTTTCAGACTTAAGATGAGAACGTGGTAAATACAAAATTATGATATACCAAGGCTTGCTAACCACGTTTGTTATTGACACATTTGATTTGATTGGTTGACTATCCTATTATCATTGGATGAGTGCATTGTTAAAGTGAAGTTAATAACCATACTAGTATACATGATACCACACTTCTTCTCATTAATGACTCCATTAAGGCACTGATCACTGACAATCCTCGAAAGAGATATTGGTGTCTTCTCAGGGTTTTAATAGGGCTCTCCCCTAGGAGGCTTAGGCATCCAAAGCAGTTGGGAGAAGTGACTAAGGTGACAGTGGTCACTTTCCCCTTATATACTTACCGGTGGCTTAGACTGCCATTTAGACTAGTAACAGGGACTAACCAGCATAGATCCATCCTAAACCCAGATCTATTAAGCATCGAGAGGAATCGAATTCCTTGAGGTGTAAATTTTTTTTATCTCAAATTTTTTACACATTAAGAAAAAATTTACACCTCAAGAAATTGGATCCCTCTTGGTGCTTAATAGATCCAGGTTTAAGATGGTTTTAAGATGTGGATTTTAAGATCCGGGTTTAACAAACAGTCTTAGGAGGACTGTTTGTTGGATTGGCTTACAAACAAGGCAATAAGATGCATATAAGGTTCTTCCTTGTCTTTTTATTTATGAGATATGGTGGTCTCAAAATCAAATGATGTTTTAGGATCAAATCATATTTGTTGCTCTGGTAGCCCATAAGATTAGATTAGCACTTCAAGACAATAGAAAAGCACCTAAGGAGCACTCCACTGAATCTCTGCCAATGCCTTGCATTGATCATGAGACTCCTTGACGCTTCTTTGATGGAGCAAGACAAGCAGTGCCTAGAACTTGTGGAGCAAGGGTAGTACTTTTTCTTGACTCTTCACATTACTTTATGTTGAAGCTTGCTACTGGTGACGGTTGAAATAACCAAGTTGAATTTTATAACATCTGAGTTCTTCTGTTTTGTGCTAGTGCAAAAGGGTTAAAAAATCTCCAAGTCTTTGGAGATTCAAAGCTTGTAATAGACTGGGCAAATCACATGTAAAAAAATTGGCAATTTGGGTATGGCTCCTATTATGAATCAAGTTAAAGAGGTAAAAGAGTCTTTTGAGCTTATCTCTTTTACACATGTCTATAGTGAATTCAAATATTACACGGAAAGATTGTAATGAAGCTTTTCTTTTTGCAAGAGGGTACCCTAACTGAACCAGAATTCAAAGGAGGCACTCTCCTTTGGAAACAAATGGTATTAATCACTGACTAGGCTTTTGAAAATTTAATAGAATATATGTTAGATCTTGATGAAATCCTTTAATTCTCACAAGAGGTAAATTTCCTTTGTTACTCAAGATGGCTAAATGTGTCCATGGCACTACAAAAGGGCTATAATATGCTGGCTTCTATACTTTGAACCTTGGGAGTAAACAATGCATCCAACACTTGCTAGGTTTTGAGTCCACATTGGACAAACTATTTATATATTTTGATTTCTATCTTAGAAAATATCAAATGTAAAGATTTTTTTCTTCAGAAGAAAAAATCAACCTTTTCTTCCCATTCCCTCAATAATTCAATCTAATACTAGCAAAACCCAATTAAGTCCATTATGTAATGCTCAATTACTCTAAATCTAGCTAACCTACAAAATAGTGTCAAGATTGTAAACAATACAATGAGAAAACTCAATGTGAACATTTTGCAAATTTGATAAATGGCCTCCTATGCGGACAACAATAATGTCAATCATAATTCAATCTACTACCAACCAAACCCAAATAAGACAATTATGTTATGCTTGATTACTCTAAATCCAAATAACCTACAAAATGGTCTAAAGACTCTAAAGAAGACAATGAGAAAAATCAATATGAACATCTCACAAGATTTCTAAATAGCTTCTTATATAGTGGACAAACTTGATGCTAAACCACACATTTCTAATAAGAAAAAGCATTGAGTGCATCAACCTTCATTAGCATTTAAAACCATGATCACATGCACCACAAGCAACATATCTCCTATAGTTGGTGGCTAAACCTTCTAGACTCAATAAATAGGCAAAGCCCCTATGACCTTACCTTCAAGCTTGCTTCCAGCATGTGACTTGTGGCCATAGTACATACTACTCTATCCTCGCCATCAAAGACAACGAAACTTTAAATTAGACTTCATGCACCTTCTTGAATAATCTAGGAACATTGATCACCATTCATTATGCAAGCCACAATTATGTAGACAAATGGATAACAAACTTGTAGGTGATTTATAAAGCTAAATCTTTCAACTTCACGTCAACGCAAGGGGTGGTTGCATGTGAGTAAATCAATAAAATAAGTTAAACTTCATGTAGTATCAAACTAACAAACAAAAAGGAGTTATTTATGCCCATTTCAAGTCCTTTTTGCTTAACATTTTAATGAAAATCCTCAAAAGTGAGATCATTGAATGGTGTTTATTTGACTAGTATGAATAAATGTACAAGAAGAAAAAAAAGTCTCTCAAATTTGACAACAACCATTTTATGTGGAAATTTATGATGTAACAAAGAAATGTTATTCGCTTTCATATCAAACTGAAATTTTGCCTTGTCGAGGTTCATTTACTCTCTTTACTTGTGTATGTCTATTATAAAAGGATGCATCTCAATTGCATTGCGAGGTTTCTTCTAGCAATAATGAGGATCAATATGTTTTGGCAGTCAATAGGTTTACTTTTCTCAAAGAAGGTACACAACCAAGGCCTGACGATTACAGGGATATTACTATACTAGATATGGTTTCATTGCTCGTGTCATCCCTACCCTTGTACCCTAGATCACTTGAAATCAATGTCTTCATCCCATATTTGGCCAAAATCCATTTTCTAAAATGACTTATTTTGTTTGAAAGTCAAATAATATGATTATCACATTTTCGATTTACTAGAGATATACGCATAAATGCAATAACTACAACCTCTAAACTCTAGGTTTGGGCAAGAATCAAATAATTTGGTTCAAGATTGCGCTCAAGACTTGGACGAAAATGCGAGATGGACAAATTACAAAGCACTGACTATTTGTCTAACAGATATCCACAGCTACTAGAATAGCATCTAATCACAATAGTGATCTCACAAAGAAAACATCTTCAATGTAACAATCTCCACAATAAGGTGGTTCAAAATGTGTTATCCAAAAAATAATGTCACAGCAATTACGTTAAATTGTAGTGAATAAGAGCATCCGCTAAGTGAAACAAAACAATAGACTCTATTAAAGTCGACATAAAATAAATGCCTTGATTGCTATTTCACATATTCAAAAATAAAGCATTATAGAAACTTGCTTTATTTACCAGATATCTTATCAAATTCATGCATTGCATATAACCCTTAAACTTTTGTCAAAGAAAAAATTGTGGTATGGTAACTATAATATCAACAAGAATTATGCCATGGTGGATCGGTATTTCTTGGTCTCAAATCTAAGTTGCACAAAACGGGGAA
Organism: Pseudotsuga menziesii; assembly: GCA_001517045.1. NCBI lineage: Eukaryota > Viridiplantae > Streptophyta > Pinopsida > Pinales > Pinaceae > Pseudotsuga > Pseudotsuga menziesii. The sequence goes on from LPNX011212489.1 coordinate 207,162, forward strand.
ACGGGGACGAAACAAGAGAAACGCAACCCCCCAAAATTTCGGATACGAGGAAACGCAAAATATATATATATAAGCAAGAACATTTTTTATTTTAAAAAATAAATGTGAAATATAAATCATAAATCATACATGTCGACAAATCATTGCCTATATTGAGATCCTATTCATCAATAACACCCTATGCCTCCCTCCTCTAGGCTCTAGCCTTTGCCTCTAACTCGAATTTTAAACTTGATCCTCCAAGGGCATTAGTCAACAACTCAACACACTACAATTTTGATGAAACTTCCTAATCCAATCGTTAAAATAAGGTAGAAAAAGCTTCCCATGCTCAATAAGTGATTTTGTTTGAGTGAAGAGTATTTTTATTAGTGTCATGACAAAGGAGTTCAACAATCAACACCACCAACATCAAGGTACATATAGGGGTTGATGTGCTTGATTAAATGCCAATTCCATACCCTCATACATGATAGAATCTGGTGGAAACTTTGCAATTCTAGAATCCTAAAAATTATTAAGTCTGTTGAATTTTGAATGGGATCTAAAATTCTACTTTTTGCATATGAAGTCTGATGAGGTTGGAACCACTCTCAAACATACTGAAACAATTAATGGTAATGTTAAAAATTTAAAAGTAAAATGATGGAAAATAAAAGATAAGGAGAATGTCACTTTTACTTTAAGAATTTAACATTACCATTAATATCACCAAAAACTATTGCTCCATGGCAACATTTCTTTTGGAAACATGACCTAATTGACTACAGCCGTATCGAAAACACATTTTCGTACAGACTAAACGCATCTCCATCTCGAAAACATTTTCATCTGTACAGAAACGCGTTTCTGGGCCGTATAGCTAAGTCATAAGGTTCGTCGAACCTAATCCTTGAGATTCAAGGTTCGACGAACCTCAAAAAAAAATTGAAATTCGTTCAGGTTCGCCGAACCTGAAAGACGAACCTAATGTCAAACCTGAAGCCAAACCCAAACCTCATCGAACCCAAACCTGAAGGCGAACCTAATGTCGAACATAAAGCCGAACCCAAACCTCAAGGTGAACCTCAAGGGAAAAAAAATTTGAGGTTCAAGTTTTTTACTGTAAAAAAAAAAACAATTTAAAGAAAAACACACACAAACACACACAATACCAATAAATTAAATATTGTCTATAAATTAAATGCTCTCTATTTATTTATGTTGTCTATGAATTAAATGCTCTCTATTTATTTATGTTGCCTGTAAATTAAATGTTCTTTCTTTATTTATGATTTCTATAGATTAAATGCTCTCTATTTATTTATGTTGTCTATAAGTTAAATGCTCTCTGTAATTTGAAATATCATACCTGTAGTCTACATAAGAACACACCAAACAACAAGTAAGAACATAGATTTACCCCTAAGAACAAACTACTGCTGTGCGAAGCATGTAAATCCGATGTTAAACCACAAAAACCTACTCTTGGAAGTTAAAAGCACAAATCTGTGAGCAGAAATGTCATAACCAGCAAGTATATACGACGAAACTATGAATAGTGACCTAAGTTCTTTGAATCCTATGGGCTATGGCGTGTAGAAAATTAGTTAAGGGGGGAGTACATGAAGAAAGTTGGTATATATATATAGTCGAACCTATTGTCAAACCTCATCGGAAAATTTGAACCTGAACCGAACCTAATCCTTGCCAAACCCGAACCATGTGACTTAGCCGTACAGTACGCGTTTCGGGGATTCAAAACGGGGTTGGGGCCCACGTTTCCTGCAACATAGTCTTAAATATATTTTGTGATTAACACTAATATGAGGTCATGTTAGAATTTTAAAGATGAACAATAGCAACTAGACTGAGTCAAGACTTCCAAAGTATTAACGACTATGAAAGCTTAGCGAAAAAAAATAAGCCAAGTCAAAACTGACAACCAAAGGGTTTGCAAGTGAAACTCACCATGATGTTGTAAGTCTTTTAAGACCAACCACACTCAGCTACTCTTGCAAGACTTGGTCGAGTTTGACCTGTAAAATTTGGCATAGAAACTTACTCTTCATTACTTGGTCAAATTTCGTTGAGTATTTTAAAAGTCCAAGTGAAACTCTTGCCCTTCAGTTTGTCAATCGTTCTTGAGTCCAAATATTGTGACTTTGGAACTAACATGGAAAAATTATAATATAAAGAACCACATACAAATCGAGAAATGAAGGGGCATAGTCTGTATTATATTACTCTACAGACAGTTACATCCTTGGCTGAAACTTAACACGAGGTAGGCTGCCATCCCGAGGACATTTCTCAATTGACCCATTCACAGCCCCATTTTCTGGCATATTATTTATACACCAATCGATCGGTTATCTTGGTTAAAACACCCCTTAAACCTCATTACATGCTAATAACATTGATGTTACCTTGCGAACTACATAATCGACAAATTTATTGGAGCTCTATGTCTGACTCAACAAAATCTGTGGCTGCCTAATACTGCCATACAATTATTATCAAAACTATTTATACTTCTATTTAAAAGAATCGCTTCATATCCATTCAGAAGTGCAGAAGTGTAAATTAATCGCTCAGAGGTATAGTAATTTACCCGGGTAGGGGGAAAGTTAACATGTATTTATTTCTTGGCACCGCATTGGTGAATAGCTATTTAGGATCACACTAGTTTATCTACAGGTAACCCTAATTCAGATGCACGTGCGGTATAAGAATTGTGCACATAAATTCATATGTAACAAAGGCCCCGGCTATTCGTCACCGAGGCCTAAAGGGTATATTTCGCGTATTCAAGGGAACGAACTTGCATCCACCAGCGGGGTAACGACAAACCCTGAGCAATAAAAAACCCTAGCCCTTGTTTCTAATTATTGCAAATAAACTGAAAACACATTAGGTTTGAAGAATTTTGACCTTTACAAAACACATCTTCGGAGAAAATTAAACTACATTGAAACAAAACTTGAAGCTGGTATATACATAATTTGAAGGTGTAAGTGGTATATAGGCTAACCTCTGTAATCTACGCCGGAGTTGAGTTTGACGACCACTGGCCGCCCCCTGATGGATTTGAGAAAATCTGCAGGGGTTTTTGCAGAGGTTCCGCCCCCGCTACCTCCTCCGCTCATTTTCGCGAGGAATATTACCTAAAAACTCCCCTGTAGAATTCGCGTGAAATACTACAACCACCACCCCCTGAACAGCAGCAGCATAAATATTCCTGTCAGCGTAGAGAAGCCAACGGGCAACTGGTTTCCTTGACTGTGCTATGTTAAAAGATGTATATATATGCAGCGGCAAGTAGCTACCTTGGTTGTGCTTTATTCACATAATTTTTTATTCACTTGGGGAATCCGAGTAGGGTGGGTCGTTGGGATGGTTCGACGTGGCTATTTTTTTAACCGTGGATTTATCCTCACCTACCTTTTTACCGTGGATTTATCTTCACTTATCATGGCTCTTAGCATTATATATATAGTAATGAAAAAATGTGGAGTAATGAAAACAAGTGCTGCTCCCTGCCAAGGTGGTCGAAAAATATATGTTAAATGCGGGATTGCCTTACAGCCACAGAGGCATATTAACGCAATTGCTTTAAGCTGGAGAACAAAGCATAGCTGAAGTCAGGCGGCATTTACATTTCGGTCGCTTGGTTTATCTTAAAACTTGTGGATCCCTTTTTTCTTTTATGTTGGTATTTTATAATATTTGTCTTTATTACTTCGATGTTTCCACTACCTTTTCCACAGATGTTTCCACTACCTATGTAACAGGCAAAAACTGTCAGTCCAAAAGGGGCCAATATATGCACGCATCAGGAAGCTCTTTTCCTAAACTTTGTTTCGTCTCTGTTGTAAAATTCGGAGAGTAGTATGAAGAATGTCATTAGATTAGCAATTGTACCTAGGGGTGCAATAAAAAAATGCCGTGTTGAAAGCTAAGCAAGGAGATGTGAATATATACAACAACACAATTTGAAGTGTTGAATGCTATATCAGTAGATACAAGTCTATGTTAACCATACCATATTGAAATCCATAATATTTGGCAGTTCCTGAGTTAGGCGTCTCCGATATTGAAAGAGGAAATCCATAACATTTGGCAGTCCTTGGGCTAGGTGTTTGCGTCGCTGGGCTAGGCGTCTGCAATATTGAAAGACAATGCTTGAAAGAGGATCTGAGCCTCCTCACTCCATTTCCAGTCCACTAAGCCACAAGGAGCCACAACTGAGGTGTATTACACCAAGGTTGAAGTATATAACCTACTTAAAAGCTTTTGGCTTATAGTTAATTTTTACCTAATTCGAGGATCCCACAAGTCACTACTAATTGTCAGAAAATCTAATTGTCACTACTGACTTGGAACTCTGCTTTGGGACCATGAAAAAGAGTTAGTAGCAGCAGTACAGTGAATAAGAGCAATGACCACACACAGTATAGCAGAAGTACAATGAACACACATAGTAATGCAAAGCAAATGAACAAGGCTATTGAATCCAATCTTCCCTTGAGGGCACATAAGTGTATAAAGGCATGATTATTGACAAATGGCCTTCCTCAAAATCTTCTTTTCCTTATTCCACATTTGACTTTTATTATTTGACATCATGAAAGCACTCACACACGCATACAATATTTATGTACGATAAATTTGCCAATAGCTAAACTCTTAATGATAAAACACTTAAAACATTCTAACATGCTTTACTATATGTAAAGTCTATTGGCTTTTTTTTTCTTATTTTAAATGAGGTGATGATTTGTTCTGAATACATGACATACAACATAAAACTTCAAAATATTAAGTAATAATAAAATATATAATAAAGTATAAATGTAATACAAAT
>LPNX011212489.1:212065-239322 GCA_001517045.1 Pseudotsuga menziesii
TGAATTGGATTTAACTTTATTTTGATTTGAAAATGAGATATTTATGCTACAAAATTAACTTATTAAATGAATTAACTTGCTCCACAAGACAAAATTATTCAAAACGCATAGTTTTTTTGGGTTAATTCTGGTCGTAGGTTGTGGGTCAATAAATAGGCTTCAGTTTTGTTGGGTTAATTCTATGATTATAATTATTATAACCTACAATGCATTGGTTGTTTTTTTGCTTATTGTGTAAGATGCACATTCCCCTAATTATTAACTAGAAGTTGGATCAAAGGTCAATGAAAACAATGAGGAAGCTCTCCTAATATTTACACTATTTGAAGTGAGAGATATAGCTAAGATAGACCAATTGTAAATAGTCAAGATGTACACTACATTATTAGAGAGGTAACAATGTCTTAGATCGCTTGAAGTTGTCGTTGGCTCTCAAGTGAATGTTAGTGTGTGCACTTAAGTATATGTTGTCATCGCATGTGGAAAAAAATAAGTTGGTCAAATGATAAAGATATTATTTGAGACCAAAGAGGTTCTAGTTCTAAGTTTTGGTTTAGTACATCATTATTTCTTATTGTTAACCAAGAGTGGAATGAAATTTTTTCAATTCTTATTTCATCCTAGAATGAAACGAATTTGTGATTGCCTAGTTTTTAGAATTTCCATTTGGTTACGTCAAAATATACAAATTTATTTTGATTATAACATTTTAAAAAATGTATTTTATAGACATCAAAATATACAAATTTATCTTGATTATAACATTTAAAAATATATATTTTATAGAGTAAGAAATTGTTCTACAAAATTATCTTCATTATACCATTTTAAAATATGTATTTTATAGAATAAACAAGATATTTTTCTTAAGCCCAAAAACGGATTCAAGGTAGTAAGCATATTACAAAATGAGGGACGGGGTTGCTCGTCCGAGCTTCTGTCAAAAGGTGAAAGGTTAAAGGAGGCTAAAGGCTGAAGACTTATGTTGACTGATGTACTTGACAGGTTCATTCACCAGAGCCCTGAGCTACCCATGAACGTAAGGCCCAGTAGTTTCGGTATTGGAAACCGCTGGCAGCCCCGTGTTTGGGTCGAACCAACCCTATCTCCAATAGGTGTTGATCAAGATGGAGATTCATATCCACTCGCAGCATATGTAAAAGCAAAGCTAGATCTTTATATCGATCTCGAAATGCGTTCACCCCTACTAGTAAAGCACTCAATTCAGTCTATTCAATAAGAGAAAGGAGGTATCAACACCTATATATAAAAACAATTATAAAATATATATATAGAGAGAGAGAGAGAGAGAGATTTTATTTAGAAAAAAATAATATTTTATATTTATTTTAAAAAATTCAATATATATATAAAACCTACCACAGTAGAGTCACTACTTGGATCCTGGGTTTCCCTATGAACTGCGGATTTACCCTATGCTCCAGGAGCCATATTACAAATCCTATGAATACAAAAAAAGCGCCTGTTGTACACCACATGGCCGAAGTGAAAGGCAGGATGAACGCCCAAACCTTATTTCCCTCGTCTGCCTTGATTGGTACAACCATCATTAGACCCGATTCGGAGTAGAGTTGTGTGAAATCTACAAATCTACTTTGATTCTCCAAAATTGTAATGTCTCCCACAATTGCGTCAAAATTCTGTATACCGGAGAAATCAGCTTTGCCCTTTTAAGTACAAGAATTTAAGTAAAATAACAGTGTGACAATAGATATAAAAAATTATAAAAAGAAAACTGAAAACAATACTAAAGAGACGAAGTAGAGAAAGAAACTTGTGATAAATTTGGTAAAGAAAGTCATCAGGGTCATTATCATGGATATGATAGGCAACGACCTCATAAGGCAGTGCATAGTCCAGTCTACACAGAACCGCGTCAAATACATCGATACAAAAGCCTATGACTTTTCTTTCTTTTGTGGTACTGTCAACTGTTGCATTCACAAATTGAGGGTACACATTTTTAATGTGAACTCCAATCTTGATCCTCTTACCACTAATTGGTTCTACCCAACCACGAGGCACTTCTGTAGAATGACCGGGCCAAATGACCGTTCCAAGTTTATTCAACCTGGATGAAGCAGCAGCAGAGGGAAGAAGATCATCTGGGTATTCGAGAGGATCAGGGAGGCCTCATATCTAGCAGTGCCCAATAAGTGCCTACCGATGATAGAAGTGCTTAATTAAAGCTGGAAGAAAAGCTTAAACAACCCCAGCCCATTCAGCTTTGTAAGCCGGTCTTAAGATACGACATTGAAATTGGTATTATGTTTTTTTTAACATTGGGTCAGCGCCATTTGCAAGTTAACCTCTGTGTCACTATCACTATTCTCCACAAAGCATAACGTGGAGGCCGCGGGCACAACCATTTGACAGATAGCTAACAGAGCCGTGAATGGAATGAATGAAATTGCAGCAAATCCTCTGACAGTGACATATGTCGTTCTCCCAAATAAATCCAAATATAAAATATTTTGAAACCCATAATTAAAAAGCCAGCTTTCAGAATTTTGCGCTACATAAATTGTTCAATCCCGTACAATTTTCTGCTGAATGAGTTGCTATAAGCATGATCGAAAGGCAGTCCCTTCGCCTCGCAGGGCCTTGCGAGCTGGTAACTCCATGAGTCTAGGTTTGGAATCTCCCTGATGTATATTTCTATTTTTTCCCTTCAACATTTAGTTTGCCCGCAATAATTTACAGTTGAGCAGGCAATAAAGCCGCTGATAGACAGTATCATTGACGACAGGAGGTTACCAAGAGCCCATGCTCACCGATAAGGAGGAGGTCATCGCCTAGAGCTGCCACCAAGTTTGTTGAGAAGGAAGGGTGGGGTCTAAACTAAATAATAACAATAAGAAGGGTTATCAAGAAGAGTCCCCGTTGAATATTCAACTGAAGGTAAGGAGCGGAGCGGTCAAAGTATCTAAAAGAAAAGCGAAGTAAACTAGTGGTTGGGAGGTCTCTAATGGCTGACTAATTCAAATGAGTGAATTATAGTTGTATCTGACATATATTTCTGGTTTTGCCCTTTAACATTTAGTTTGCCCGCAGTTGGGAGGTCTCTAATGCCTGACTAAATCAAATGAGCAAATTATATTTGTATTTTCGTATGTGGTTGTGCAAATTCGAGTAAGGGAACCAACAACTGGACCAGTTACAGAAGGGCAATCCATGAGAGATTTGTGGAAACTCTGATTTGGCCAATCGATTCTGTGTTGTTTTGGCTTCCGATCGATCTCTGATTTGACGCATTTTTTGTGGAATCGAGGGACAGAGGACTTGTTTTGCAGAATTTCAACAAAAAGATTGGCGCATTGCGTGTTTAATCGAGGTTGCGTTCTTCGTAGTTCTGAAACCTGCAATCTGCAATCATATTCACGGTTTCTGGACAGTGAATATGATCACACCTCCTCATCAAACAGTGAGCGAACCTAACCTGTTCAATGATGCAACTTGATCAACGATGCAAATTACACGAATCGTTAGACGAAAACATCTGACGGATGAAAAAAAATGCATTAATTTCGGGAAGTAGAGTCCCACTTGTTGAAACGCCTTACGGCGTAAATATCTAGACTATTTCGAGCTATTAAAAAACAATTTGATTATTTCACTGCTACATGGATACTATCATGAATTTGATTTAATATTATAAAATTCCTTTTCCTTTTCTATTCTCATGTTTATACATATTATGTAAATATGGTCCTTTTGTGATTATGTTTTATGAAATTCTTAGACTCATGTTTATACATATTACGTAAATATGGTCCTTTTGTGATTATGTTTTATGAAATTCTTAGACTCTTAGAATATATGTTGTTGAAATCTGAGTTAACAATTATATATTTTCCTATAATGATAAATATATATTTTCGCATAATGATAAATATATATTTTCGCATAATGATAAATGTTTTGTTGTTGTGATGATCAATATAATTAACTATTTTTAAATATGTTATGATTAGATTTTGGTTTTTGTTTCTAGATTTATTCACGCATTATTTATATTTTTCATTCAAGTTTAAATAACATTGTTAGTGAGATAAGATATACTAGATAAAATAGTTAGCCAATTTTGTCAGTAACTAAAGCTATTGGCTTTAGTAGCTACTAGAAACAATAGCTATTAGCTATTAAACCATATTAAACCATCTTATGCAGCAATTGAAATATTTTTAGATTAGTTTATTTTTCTTTGTTGTTTGTACGTTAGTTTTTCTAAGTAGTTGTTTTACAAGCTTTGGCAACTTTAAGTTTAGAGTTTTAAATTAAAACATGATTAATTTATTTTAAATGATTGCAGAAGGGCAGGAAACATGACATAACATGATAAAATAATAATTTATGGTTCCATTTTTTAGAAAGTTGGATGTTAACTTTAACATTTGGAAAGTTAAAGTTGCCATGTGTGGTTGTGAGTTCTATGGAATCACACAAATGTCTTAGCAGCAGAGCTTTGGGTTGCTAGCAAGCTCGTTGACATCATTTTCCATAGCTTCCAAACACATGGAATTACCACTTTTGATCTGAAATTGATTCTTGGACAAATACGCTACATGATGAGAAAATAGCCATTGTATTATGGAAGCAGTCCTTTCCTTGCTGCCCTAAATCTGCAAAGTATTGCAACAGTACCAAACCGCAGTAAAGCCCTCGCCGATTTTGCAAAATCAATACTAGCATCATGTAAAGTATTCTCGGTCGATTAGGTAAAGTCGTTTTTTGTACCGGTGACTCTCCCCATGATCTTCTATGCATATGCCTCTGATTGTTACTGCATCCATCATTCCTCAGGCGTGATGTGGTATCCTTTGTGACAATTCTATAGGGCTCGTACATAGGTGACTACAAAAAATAATGTCACAAATTCTTTTCAGTGCGGCATCGACCTGTGGATCCAAGTTTCCATATTGATTTGTAAATTCTCTCTGCTTATTAGTCTTCTTAGGAGGCAAGTTCCAACTGATTCATCTTATGGCAGAGGCCTTTCCAGGGTTTCCAATTTTTTAGCAAAACCATAAAGTTCCTTGTTGTTGCTAACCAACAAAAATAAAGTAATTCGCATTACACTAGGGTTAAGGAGGATTTCTGGTACAGTGAACCATAAGGCAACAACCCTCGAATCCCTTGCAAGCCAAGTGAACCATCACGATGTCTATTAGCACTGCCTGTTGATACAAATTCCAAGGAACATGCCAAGCAAGGCCACAATAGAGCCTCCTTGAGAGTGTTTTGCGTATCACACTGTGCAAAATGTAAAGGGATGCAAGCAAGCGCATCCAGCAGACCCTGTAGGCCAAGCAGTGGTGGTGGAAGAGAGGAGAAGGACAAAGTTTCAAGCCCAGTCATGGCTCACATTGTATGTATTTGTTGTTCGTTCGTGGGCTGTGTTTGGTATGGAAACGACTTGAATGTTGCAAAAGTGTATCATAGCACATGTTATGAGCCCCGTCGCTGTCATAATTATCAAGTTAGGTCCGTTGAAACTACCCATGGAGGTAGTCTCATACAGGTTTTTGGTTTTAATGTTTTTTTCTATGCCTGTTAAGTTTGTTTATACATTTTTAAAATCATTCAAGCATTAGAGTCTTTTGGTAGATGTAGCACAGGAATTTCTAAAACTAGACATAGAGATAGTGTCATGCAGGTTGCAAGGTTCTGTTACTTTCTATCCTCACCTGTGCTTTAGAAAAAGAACTACAGGGAGCCAACCAGGTCATGAAGGAATATAGATATAAAGCGTGAGAAAGGAAGAAAGGCAAAGTCCTACCCAATAAAAAAGCACAATAAGGTCCTTAAAGCCTTCTGTTTTGAGAAATTGTTGTTTTGCGCATTTTATGTTTCTTTAAAGGCCTGTAAAAGGGAATTCAAGATTTAAGATGTTTTTGGCAGGTGGGGAGCTAGCAGGAAGTTATGAAACTACCAACAGTGATAGACTTACATAGGATGGCAAAGAAACTCTTTCATAGAGGTTCTAATTAAAGTATCAGTTAGAATAAGCACCTAACTTGTAAAATAATTAAGCACCCAATTTGTAAAATAATTAGATTTTGAATTCAAAGTTTACCACTCAACAACTTGCATTGTGTTTGCTAGTGTAATCCAAATGCAAGAAAACAGAAGGGAAAGAACATTGGAAAAGAGCTATATACCTCAGATGCAAAAATACAGAAGGGAAAGAACATTGGCAAAGAGCTATATACCTCACATCTCTGGGGTTGTCGAAAGTGGTCGGCCGCTGGTTCAAAACCTTACATAGCCATGTGGAGATAGTCTACTAACTTGTTGGTATCGTATGACATATATGTTTATATCTGTACATTTTGTCATCTATAGTTTTGTTGTTTGGAGCACTGTTTTCTTGAGACATTCAAAGTACCTATTATTTTAAAATCATAGCCCCAAAGTTTTCATTTTGATGTTGATATTGTACAGTGCTATGCATCTTCCTTCCTGGACATGGAAAATGCTGGCAAAGATTGCCTTAGGGATGTTGATAGCTTGCGCATTGTAGGTCGTTGGCAGGAGTCTGAAGCTTGATTTCTTTGCTTTGATTTCTTCCAACAATCCTTTCTTCCATGTACAGAACTTGCATGAAGAGGAAGCTTCTTCATTTCTTCTTTTCGTGTACATACTTTTTTTTTCCAAGAAAAAAAAGCATAATTTCATTCATCTGAAGAGAGCGAAATTACATTCAGTAGGTTCACTATAAATAGTGAATTGTCAAAGACATATGTTCTTATGATGAGACTATTACGTCTTCAATCAAATTACATATAAATGCATACTATGATGCTGTAGCGAAAAAGACCAGCCCCAAAAGGCAAAATTCATAAAAAATTGCTGATACTGTTTCTGTACATGCTCCGATATAAAGCCTGCACAATTAAATACTTTTATTCTGTAACAGGAAACCAATTCTGAAGCTGTGACATTACAGCGTTAAAACTTTGAGTTCATAGACCCTCTGAACAGCCGGTGATTGTCAACCTGGGACGCTGATCATTTAGGATCGTGATGGGTGAATGAAAAAGAGAGAAACCATTGGAATAACATTTGATATGTGGAAATCGATATAGAGCCTGTACTGTTGAAAAACTATGGTTTTGTAACACAAACCCAAACCTGAAATTGTGACAAATAAAAAGCGACCAATATTGGAGTTCATAGGCCCTCTATGAACGGCCGGTGATAGTAATCATGGGATCTGCCATCCAATAATTCTTTTACATGCCAAGTGCCGAGAGCCATCTGGAGTCCTTCCTTTGATGCTCTGTCCGCTGCTATGTTGTTTGCCCTGTAAACGTGCCGGCAAGAGAAAGAGTCATAACGCAAGAGGATCAACCTAATGGATGAAAGTAAATTCATCAGCCTCAGATTTCTGCATTCCTGTATCTGTTTGATCCAATTTACAACGTTCAAAGAGTCCCCAAAGCAATTTAGAGAGGTGCACCCTTTCTCAAGAGCAAAGATTAAAATAAGTTTTAAGCTCTGTAGTTCTGCAAAATTGTTTGTGCCCTCCCCCAGCCCCATAGAAAGAATAAAGGAATGAGATTTTGAAAGATGAAGTACTGCTCCTCCCCCACACACATTGTTCTGTGAGGCCCCATCAAAAAAAGCCCATGGCCGAGAGTGATCGATCGCCACCTCTAGAATCCTTCTTTGTTTTGCTGCCCTTATATGCTTCGGGAGAGACTTGAAGATACCAACAGATTGGGCCGCTGTTATCTCTGGAATGCATGGTTTGTCTTTAAAAATAGCATTATTCTGAGCCAACCATATCCCCCAGATAACTAACAGTGGGAAAAACTGAAAATTCTTGTTAGGATTCATCCTCCACCATGCTTCCCAAGCTACCTCTATCGAAACTCCTACCCATTGACAGGGGAAACCTACCAAAGCTGTGCACTCCTTCCAAACTTCAACAGTGTAAGGACAAGTAAGGAACAAGTGAGAGCTGATTCCTGGGCCCTTTTGCATAACACGCGCCAGCCCGGCCCCTGAAAGGCTCTCTTCTGCAAGATATCCCACGTAGGCACTCTATTCTCTAGAGCACACCACATAAAGAGTTTCGTTTTAGGTGGGCATTTTAACTTCCATAGAGACTTCCACCACCAAACTTCCTCCCTCAGATCTGCCTCAGAACTTAACAAAATATAACCTGCCTTTGGAGTGTAAATTCCTTCCAGATCCGCCTCCCAGACCAAGGAGTCCTCATCATCAGACAACTGAACACTTGCCAATTCTAGATTTCTGATATACACCTCCAGTAATGCCGTCTCCTGATCCTAAAGCCCCAAGGAGTTTTCCCTTCGCCATCTTTGAATCCAAAAACCCTCAGTTCTCGAAGCTACCAGATGATTTAGAGTGTAGATCCCTCTTCTCCTCAATGCCTCAATAACATAACCAGGAAGGATATGTTCTTATGTGCACCCTAGCCAAGGATCCCTACCTACCAATAGTTTTTCTCCATTCCCAACATTCCAGGCCAGCTTGGATTCTATCAGATGAAAAGACTTTACCACAGCCTTCCAGATCATCGAACCCCCCGAGTGAGACTTCCTAGGATTCCTGATCCAAGCTTCAATGCTTTCCGCAGGCAAGTATTTCTGCTTGATGGCCCTAGTCCAGAGGCTAGTAGTCTTCACCAATCTCCAACCCCCCTTAGCTGCCAATGCCTTTGTGAACAGGAAAATGTTCTTTAGCCCCCAACCCCCTAGGCCCTTTGGAACAACTATTCTTTTCCAATTTACCCAAGGGGTAACCTGTTCATCCTTCTTGCCACTCCACAAAAACCTAAAACAGATCCTCCTTATGCTTTCAAGAATTCCTTTTGGAATCCAAGATAAGGACATCCAGTAAACTGGAATGGCTTCCAACACTGCTTTGACCAACACCAGCCTGCCTGCTCGAGAAAGCCACTTGTGGCTCCACATCTTCAACCTCTTCTCCACCTTCCCAATCAACCAAACCTAGTCCCTCTTCAAATACAGATTTGCTTTTAACGAGAAGCCAAGATATTTCAAGCCCTCCTCCACACCAGTAGTGATGAAGGGAAAGATACTAGTGAGTTCTGCCTCCTCTTCAGGTCGCAACATGTGAGTGGTCAAGGTAGACTTCCCCACGTTTATGTCCATACCCGTGGCCTTTGTGAACAGGTCCAAAATATTCCTGAGTGCACATGTTTCCCCTCTACATCCAGAGTAGAAGATCAACACATCATCCATGAAGAGCAAATGTGTAATATTCAGATTTGGAGCCACCTGAATCCCCTGAAAACGTCCTTCAGCTTTTGCCTTGCTAATGGCCCTACTTAGACCTTCAGCAACCAACAGAAAAAGAAGTGGGGAAAGAGGACACCCTTGTCTGAGTCCCCGTTCAGCATGGAAAAAAGGTGAGGCCGCTCCATTGATCAGGACTGAAAAGGAAACTGTGGAAATACAGGACATAACCCATCTGATGAAAGCAATACTGAAACCCAAATGTGTTAAAAGCAGCCGTAGATACATCCAACTAACTTTATCATAGGCCTTAGAAAGATCAATTTTTAGTATGGCTCCCTTCAAATTCTTGGTCTTTAAACTATGCAGCCCTTCCTGAGCCACCCCTATGGCCTCATGTATCTGTCGTCCCTCCAAAAACCCAAACTGTTCAGCAGAGATATTTTTTGAAAGGATACTTTTCAATCTTCTGGCAATTACTTTTGAGATAATCTTATAGATACAATTGCAAAGTGAGATAGGCCTGAAATCATTAAGGGTCAATGGATTATCGGACTTAGGAATGAGGGCAATGAAGGTAGAGTTGAAACTCGTCGAAATTCTCCCTGAGGCTCTGGAATCTTCAGCAGCAGCCAAGAGGTCGTTCCCCAAAAACTCAAATAGGTCCAGAAAGAATTCAATCGTCCACCCATCAAGACCTGGGCTCTTATCTTTCTGGAAACTTCCGAGGACCTCCTTGAGCTCCTCCTTCGAAATTTCCTTCATCAACTCCCTATTACCTTCATCATCCACAAAATTGGGAAACATCTGTGCCACCATGATCACCTCAGCTATAGAAGCCTGATTTGGAGCCCGAAACAGATTTCGGAAGTGAGCAACCCCACATCTAGCCTTATCCTCAAAATTGAAATGAGTGTTTCCATCTTCGTCCCTCAAGCTCCAAATAGTATTGACTGCTTTCCTCCCTCTGGCAAAAGCATGGAAATTTTTTGTATTATTATCCCCACATTCCAACCATAGCGCTCTGCTCTTCAGTCTCCAGGACTCCTCCTTCTCACATAGAAGGGTGTTCCGCCCGCCTTCTAATCTGGTTAATACTTCTTTAGTAACTTGAGAAATCAGACCCCCCCTCATCTCCTTCATAGATCCACAGAAGATCTTCCTCCACCTATTTCATCTCTACGTCTTCCCTACATCTCTTGGCGATAGACCATTCTTTAATCACCCTTTTCAGCTTCTTTATATTATCTGCAAAATGGAAAGAAGCCGATCTGTCTAAATCCCCATCAAAAGGAATCCAGTTAGTAAGGAGGAGATTTTTAAATGTCTCATCCTGTAACCAGACTTTATTGAATTTTAAAGGGCTCGGAGGATTTGTCGGTTCCTTTTGTATCTCAAAGAAGATAGGAAAATGGTCTGAGAGACCACCACTGCCTACCCACTGTCGAACATGGAAAAATCTGTCCATCAACTGCTCAGCCATCAGAAAATGGTCAATCCTTTTAGCCACCCTTGCGTCCCCACTGCGATTATTCCTCCAAGTCGGTTTCAACTTAACTGGTTCAATATCCAGCCAACCCTTCTCCACAAGCTTTTGAACAAAGTAACCCGCCAGCGAGTCCACATGTGCATGAGGACCCCATACCTCGTTATGTCCCAGAGAGAAATTTAAGTCCCCCCCTAAGACCAAAGATTCGCCACCCAAGAGGGGGTTACCAAACAGAGAGTCCCAAAAAGGTACTCGGTTCTGATAAGGCCCATAGATATTTATCACTTTAATGGTGATCCCCAGGTCAGCCGGAAAAACTTCAACACAGAGAACAAAGTCCATCCCCCACGAGTCAACAAGCTTCAATTTACAAATCCTCCAGCCCACTGCCAACCCCCCAGAGCGCCCCTTAACATCCAAAGTGATAAATGACCACCCCGGCAGCCAGCTCTCCAACCGTTCCTTTATAACATCACCTAAGCCTAAAGTCTCTTGTAGCAAGATCACATCCGGGTGTTCAAGAGTAAGCACCCATCTGAAGGCTGATTTCTTGTTAGGCCCAGCCAGACCCCGACAATTAAAAGACATAAACTTCATGTTCTCCTTTTCTCCTTGGCATTCACCGCTCTAAGTGCCATTTCAATCGAAAGTTGTTTACCTTCCACCAGATCCACCTTTGCCCTGGATTGTGCCTTAAACAGCTTAGACTTTCTACCATGCCCCTTATGAGCAGGTGTGGCTTTCCCCAGCCCATATGAACTAGCTTTCTTGCTAGAACGAAGGAAATATCCCGAGTCCAGTGATTCAGTGGGGGAGAGATAGTCCTCCTCTTGCGTGTCACCGGGATCAGGGTCCACAGAAATTGGGGGGGTAACTTCCAGATCAACAATACGATCAATCGTTGAGTCCATAACCAAGTCATGAGAAGGAGTATTCAGATCCTGGGCCTCCTCATCAAATAAGCGATAACAAGGCCGATGCCTCAAAGGACCCGAAGAGCCCGAGGGAGAAAGATTGCGCAGGCCCTCTACCCAATCATGCCCCAAGAGAGTAACAGAGTTCAGAAATAAATTGACAGAAGGGGGAAAAGAGAAAGTGGAGATTTTTGGGGTATCAGAACCCCAAGATACTTCTTCTCGCTGAGGAGCTGACAGTAGGTCCATCTGAATAGTCGGAGTCTTCCCCACCTCCGAGCACTCTTGACTTGACATGCAACCTGACAGCTCACATCCAGGATCAATAGAGGGGGTCTGGCCTAAATCAGCAGAGCCCGATCCGTTCTCAGAGGAGCTCACCTCGCTTCCTTTAGTATGCTTTCTCCTCCCCCCAAGATTGGTTCTGATCGGAAGGCTACATTCAGAAGCGGGTTGTCCATAAACATGACAGCGCCGACATCTAAACAGGACATTTTCATAGTCCAGCAATTGAGGGATAATCTCCGACCCCCAGTCCAAGTTTATCTGTTCTGCCAACCCCTCTCTAATATTGATGTTTACCAATATGTGCGCAACCTTTTGACAATGAGTCTCCAAGAAAGATAGATCCACCTCCAGGAAAGACCCCAGGATATCCTCGATCTAAATGAAGTGATGAAGATCCCATAAATGTAGAGGGAGGGCTGGCATGCATACCCAAATCGGGATTACATCCACCCTTTCCCGGCTGGCATCAAACAAGGGGTGCCAGGGCTTCAGAAGCATCGGGGAGTGATTGAGGTGCCAGTTCTTGTTCAAAACCCGCCGCAGATCCTCTTCTTTAAAGAAATTGAAAGCAAACCACCCCCTATTTAGCATCACCACCTCAGGCGAGTAACCCAAGAGCCCTTTCCAATGTTCTTCAACCCAATCCGCCACAGTCTTTCTAATGAAGTTTCGTCCCAAGACCCTGCCAACGAGGGTGAACTTTGCCATCTGCAAGACACTACCCCAGGCTATGTCTTTGCCCACTGCATAGTTCTTAACCTGTTTAACCTTAATCCAGCTCTTCCTCCGTTTCTTCACCAGACCACCCCCTCCCTCCTTCGATCCAGCAGCACAATCAGAGCTCCCCTTCCCAAGACCACATCCCCTTACAGGAGAGCAGAAACCCCTTTGTTCTGCAACCCCTAGGGAGACCCTCCTGACCTCCTCCAGAGCGTTTCCACATAAACCACTGTCCAATAGAACCTGTCTACCCACCCCTTCCGCCGGAACCGTCTTAAGGTCTAACTGCTCCGGAGAAAAGATGAGATCTGACCGGGAAAAACCAGAAAATGAGGGCACCGGTTCCAGCCCTGCCGTCTGAAGCATCATAGGCCCCAGCACCGGAAAAACCACCAGATCTTCGAGATCCTTGACACCTGGCACCGCGTAGATGTCAACACTTTCCAATCTGTCACTAGAATAATCGATTTTCTCCTGATCTTCCATAGCAGTGAAGAGATCTCGGCTAAACCGAAACTGTCACCCTTCCCCAGACAGCTAAACGCCAACCCCTAGAAAAGCCTAACTCCACTCCTGCCCAAAACAATAAAAAACTGATCCGTGGTGAAGGAGGAGGCGATAGCCATATTCCTGACAAGGACCAAGCCCCCATTCGACACTGGGCTGGCTGACCCCTCTTTTGTGTACATACTTGCACGACGTGTTTACAGATTCATATGTCCTTCCTTCATGGACTTAACTTGCAAGAGGAGGAAGCTTCACCTTTTCATGCAAGAAAGAAGATGTGCCAATGGATTGTATATAGCTTCAGATGCAGTGGTTATATGATGCTAAGGCGGTGCGGTGGCGACAGAACAAGTGGCAAAAATGGCAGTGGTGAACAAGCAACTATGCACCAAATTAATGCAAATACAATAATGGGCTTTGGGAATGTCATCGCATACTCCATGACAAGTCCCACCCAGCGCCTTTTATTTATATACAACCCACCACCTAGCATTTATATACAGTTCTGATCCCCAATGCCTACGCCGCCACCGCAACTGCAATAACACTTCAAAATATGATCCAATTAGAATTAAGGAAAATGTAATTTTAAAATTAATAAATAGATCATCTGCTCAAAACTTTAGTTAAAGCTATACATTATACTTAAGTCAACGTAAATTAATGCTTAGTCAATTCATATAAAAAACAATAGTACCCGGCCTTACAACAGGGACTAATAAGTTAACTCTCCAAGCTTTATGTTAAGTTAAATAAAGATATGTTGGTTTTGGAAGTTGTGACTTAAGTTTAGATTATTTAATTACTCTTAGGATTATTAATTTCTTAGTTTGTTTTGTTGATTTTATAAAAGCTTTTAATCTAGCTTCTCAAAATAAACTTTGGAAGAGACTAGAAAATGTTTGGGTCCGCTTTGTGTTAAAAGTTGCAGTGATAAGGTTATATGAAAAAGTTGTTGTCAAATTCAGAAGCAATGAGGGTTGGTCAAAAGAATATAATTGTAATGTAGGGTTCAAGCAATTGATGCAGGAGCATCTAGTCAAAATTCTTTGTTTGTTGAATAAGCAGTCAATGCTATTTTTCTGCTTCCATGTAAATTTTCCAGAAGATAGGGTTGATTGTCCATTTTTGTATTATGTTTTGTGGATAGGGATGGTTTGAATGTAATAAGGACAATTTGCCACAAATGCCCTCAAATCTTGTAAGAGGGTGCTCGAGGATATGTTAGTTATATATTTTCTTTCTTAGGAATTCATATCTTGTTGTTGTGGATCTAACAGGTTTGATTTGGTTGTATTTAAATTGTAATTGGTCTAAGTACAAGTGTGTGCAAGAAGTGTGAAAGAGTGAGCGAGCGAGAGATAGTGTATGTAATAGTGGTTAACGAAATGAAGACATATATGTGACTATCTGATGTCTTCTTTTCAATAACCAGACATCTGCTTATTTATTTGTGTGAATGAATCTTCAGTAATGTTTAAATGATTTCTGAAGGCGGAGATGTATAAAATTGAACAGAAGATTGATCACTCATGAATCAATTCGACTGTTACAGTCTGAATTGAAGTCTGTCAATTTCAGCAGATCGACGGTTAGGGATAAATTCTGCAAGAGAAAAGTGAAGACCCGTAACATTAAGGTGAGATCCGCTTTCGATCTCAAATCGACGGCCAGGAAGGAGCCCGTAAGAAATCGACGACTCAAAAGAATTGCGGAAAAGGAAGTTGCGGGAAGAAAATTGTGGAAGCCCATTATGGAAAAGTGGGAAGTTGTATCTGAAATCCACAATCCGCAATTGCGAAAAGAGTCTTGCGGAAGAACTCAATTGCGTAGATTGAGTTGTGGTTGCTTAAACTTGTGGAAACTCAAGCTTGCGGAAAATGGTTGCGAAAGAACTCAATTGCGGAAATTGAGTTATGAAAACTCAAGCTTGCAAAAAGTTGGTTGTGGGAGAATCCAAGCTTGCAGAAAGTTGATTGCGGGAGTAGAGTTGCAGAATCCTGCTTGAAAAAGGAGATTTTGATAAGCCTTTCAGTCTGAAGAAGAGAAATTTATGTCTGCTAGCTTTCACCTGCCATCGGTTTTGGTACCATAGCAGGCTAAAGATGTCACCAAGACAAGGATGAATACATGGAGTCCCTGTAAGACGTGGTCGAGGAAGACAAGCTGCGAAGACAGACACGCAAAGGGAATTAAGACAACTCAAAGATAGGATGGAAGCTATGGAGAGAAAGAATTCAAAGAATATAGACACCAATGATGAAGAAGAATCCTATGATGACGAGCGAGAGGAGGTTGCTGAAGAAGTAAAAGTATTGAAGGTGTTGATTAAGGCTAGTAACAAACCCATAGTTGAAGTCCCTATGTATGAAGGTAATCTTAATGTTGAAGAACTCATGGGCTGGATAAATGCTTTAAACAGGTATTTTGACTTTAAACAAATTGAAGATAAAAAGAAGTTGAGGTATGCAACGACTAAACTGAAAGGGCATGCAGTTATATAGTTGGATGAACTTCAGATCCACAGAAAACGAAGAGGTAATCCCAAAATCAAATCTTGGGATAAAATGTTATATAAAAAATAAAATTCAATTTATGCCCAAAGATTATCAGTTGACCTCATTAGATAGCTACATAATCTTATACAAAATGGTATGACTGTTAAAGACTATACAAAAGAGTTCTTTAAGATGAGTATTAGAGCTGGACATACACAAGGGGACGTAGAAAGAGTATCTAGATATATAAATGGATTGATATATGAGATACAAGATGAAATCAACTTGTTGAATTTGAAAACTGTTGAAGATGCTTATCAATTAGCCTCAAGGGTAGAAGAAAAGCTACTAAGAAAACAGAACCAGAAGAGCAGAGGGAGAAATACAGCAAGAGAGAAAGGATTTCCAAACATATGAGGTAGGACTCCTAAACATGAGACAAAATGTTATAGTAGCCATGCAACCCAAAGAGGAGGTAGAGGAAGAGGCAGAAATAGAGAAGTGAAATGCTATACATGTGGAGAAATTGGACACATGTCATGGGAGTGCCCAAGGAATAAACCTGGAGCTCAGAGGAATGCAAACATTGTTAAAGCTCCTGAGGAGTCCAGTGAAGAAGCAGAGGTGAATAATCCTCCCGAGGAAGGAGAATCTCTTATGTTGAAGAGAGTTTTAGTAAAGATAGAGAAAAAAGTGCATGAACCAGCCCAAAGAAAGAGTTTGTTCAGGACTAAATGCAAGTCACAAGGAAATTGTTGTAAGCTGGTTATTGACAACGACAGTACAGATAATTTGGTCTCCACTGTGTTAACACTAAAAATTGTTCACCTAGCTCTCTATGGTACAAACCATAATCATACATCATATTCCCACCATTTATTCCTCTAGTTTGACCTTCATAATTGTATTTCCACTAAATATGGTCCAAAACATCATTATTCCTTCCCCATAAATGAAGGGAAGATGAGCATTTATTGTGATTTATCCCCACTCTCTCCAAAAAAGTGTCAAAAACCCTAAAAATGAGAATAGGTCAAAATAACATAGATAAATACCATGGGTCAAAAAACCCTTGGACCATCCTATAAATACATTGTGAAGGACTCCCCCAAAACACTTTTGGTCACTTTTTGTAATTTGCTCTCAGTCACACAACCTACTTTTCTGCCATTATTTTGCCACGCCATTTCCCATGGTGTATATTGAGCTTGCTCCATACCCATTTGGATCCACATTCCCCATCCGACAACCAAAATTGGAGTAGATTAGAGAACAAAACCGTGGAGCTACGAAACAATTTTCTCGAATGGCTACGGTGGCCCAACATTTTAGAAAATGTATCTTTTTTCTTGTCTTGTTTTTCATTATGTATAATGAAAATCTAAAAATTATTGTTATCATCGTTTTTCTTTCCTATTGTTATTGCTGAACTCTACCTTATGGTCTGAATGAGATAAGGTTGGTGCTTTTGCACGTAGCTGGGGAGAAATCCCCACAATAGTTTTGGCGACTCCACTCGATTGATCCATACAGATCTTTGATTTTGCAGGTTTTGCTATTGGTTTGTTCTCCTTTGCTTTGCTCAGCCATCACAGATCTGACACCCTCGTGGCAGATCTGAACGAGTACTGTGTTAGTGCTTGCCCCCTAGCCCTAGTCGGCACCCATTTAAAAAAAAAATCCTGTTCAGACTGAGTCGCACTTATCTGGCCAAAAGCTGCGACCCAAACGCACCTTTTTGCCTAATAAGTGCGACCTAGGTCGCGCTTTTTGCCTTGATACGTGCAACCTATATCATAAATCCAGATCGTGTTTGTCTCAACTTCCAGAGCGACCCCGGTTGCTAATGTGACTCTGTTTTGAGCAACCTAACACACTTAATCCTCTATTTTGCGTGACCTGAGTCTGTCTGCTATTTTTTTTGCTCTGATCACGACTGTTTCCCTATTATGTGTGACCCTGATCGTGCATGTTCCACTGACATGTGTAACCCGCCGTTTTTCTGTCCTTTTTCATGCTTGAGATCCCTGTTTCAGACCCCCTGTCTGTGTTAAACCCCTTTCTGATTTGTTTCTATCCAGATATGATTCATTGCAACCCCTTGGTTTGTTTTGAGGTCTATTTTGCCTTGTACCTGAGACCCCTTGTGTGTTTCCTACACCTTGGTAAGTTCCTTATTTGCTCTTTTACTTGTGTTTATGTTATATTATGGAAGTAATAATTATGATTTTGCATGATATTTTACTTCCATTACTGTTATTTGTCTACATTTCATTTGCATCCCGGCGATGAGATTGTTACATCTTTGTTGTTGTATTGCTGGGGTTTGTACACACCATTTGCACACATCTCACACCCTAAAGATAAAAAAGCTTGGTTCATGAGCCCAAGATAGCCTTTAAAATAAGTTAACACAACCAACATTGTAACCTCTAAAACAACATTGTAGCTAAGTTAGGACATTTGGGATAGGAATCCAAACAACACCACTTTGTCACTTACATCTTGAGACATATTTGTTGTCCATTAGAGGACAAAAATCCTCTTGTACTTGTTGACACGGTCAAGGCTAGTCTATCAGGGCGGGGGGGGGCTGCTCAACATGAGTAAGTTGTAAAGAAGGGGATTCCGAGGTCAGGGTGGAATACTGCACTCCATCTTGCACCAGAGGCTAAACCTTTGCAGTCCTCCCTATATCACCCAGATGGGGGTCGGGAGCCAAAGGGCTTAAGCATAAAAAAACTAACTAGACGTGTCATGAATGAGGTAGCCTAGTTGTCATTATTCTAGGGATCTTTTACCCAGAGGTCCTTCTCAGTAGTGGGATTCTAGTAGCCTATTTGTTCTTCCATTTTGTATTGTCTGACTAGGATTTCATCACCCTACTGAGGATACAATTTGTGAGAGGCTTCCAGCTTGTAGTTAGGAGTTTGCTTGCACTTTTATCCCATGGATTAATGCATCATTTTATTTCTAGGTAGTGTTTATTGTTGGCTTTCTAACCACTTTGTTGTAGACTCGCCTTGTTGTAACTCGATATTCCAGTTCGGTTTTAGAGATTGTTGTTGGCATGTGAGCCTTGAGTTATACACTCTTCTTCTACACACTTGGTTGTAGTTGGGTTTTTGAGCTTGCGATTGATACTCTTGAGTTTTCATTCATTACACAGTACTACTCCATCGCATCATCATAGCTCCACCATGCTAATCACATAGGCTTAAGGGGAATACCCCCCAGTTCGTTTCCTTGAACCGCCATTGTCGGATCCATATTCGACATCGCTCACCACCCTTGGAGCTACACATGGCCTTTGAGTTTGATTTAGATTCTTATCAATTCGAACCTACCTTGTTCACTGCCCCATTTAGCCCCATGGCTGGTGCACATACCAACCCCTTCCAAGGGGGGATGGTTGGTAGTGGATTTGTGTCTGTTCCACCCATCATTATGGGTATCCCTTCCACTAGACCAACAGGTTCTGGTCCTAATGAGAAGTTTTCCACTCCACACACTGTTGTTGGTCTACTACCCATTAGTGTTGGCCCCACTCCAACCATCGTGGTTCCTACCATTCCACCATTTATAACAGGGGGTAGTGTCCCTTCCACATCTGTTCCGGCTATTCCTACCATACCAATGACGATTCCTAATGTCGAAAGTCAACCTTACCCACCCCCTATTACACATGGGAACTACACTCCTATGATCGTCAGCACTAGTGTTGGCCCTTCCCGATCCACTTTCAGTTCTATTCTACCTTTTAAGGCTAGTATCAACCTGTTTTACTTGGCATGGTTAACAAATGACCCCATTCGTCATAACCCACATTGGCCTCCTATGCCTACCAAACTTCCTTTAGACATCCCTAAATTTGAGGGTAAGGTGGGAGAGGACCCCCAAAACCACATCATGTCATTCCACTTATAGTGTTCATCTAACATCATAGTGGATAATTCTATATGATTACGGTTGTTCCAACGCACACTCACTAGTGTTGCGGCCAAGTGGTACATTGAACTACCACATGCCACTTACCCATACTTCTCCTCGTTAGTTTCAATGTTTCTGCAATACTTCCAATTACCTGTTCGGTATGATGAGGGTGTGGAAATTCTATTATCATGTAGACAAAACACAACTACCCATATCATAGATCATATCCATGAATGGTGATGTCGTCGTAGCTTGTGTAAGATATATTTAGATGATAGAATCTTCCTAGATTGGTTCCTCAAAACCTTACTCCCCCCCATCTCCAAGGACGTTGCATCTGAGCACCCACAAACCAAAGATGAAGCCATCTCAAAGGCTCAATAGTTCGATCTTATATGCGCCCAGTAGGGTTATTTGTATACCATTATACCCGATGATCCCCATGCCGACAACTCATGTCGAGATACGCCGGGGGCATCTCATGTTGTTGATGGAGTTATCGGCTTTATTACCCAACAACCTCATTTTTATCAAGCCTCTCCCATGATTCCACCCCATCCTACTAACACCCATAGTGTTTCCCAACCAGGTTATGCCCCTGATCTTTCATGCACAATGACTCAATCTGGAGCTACACCCTCCTATGCACCTCTAGGTTACACCCCTGATCTTTCACACGTAACAACTCAATCCAGACCCACACCATCCTATGCTCCTCTTGCACAAACCCCTCATGTTCACGGATCGACTTTTTTGGCACACTCATATAATGGCCAAGCGGCTGGCTTCGCAGCCCCACCAGTTTCTCCTGCTTATTACCCACCACCAGTGCAACCTACTGCGGCTTCGACCCCAACTCATCCTTCTCCTCCGGGACAGGTCTACGCACAACAAAACCTCCCTAAACAACCCGCCCCCAATAACCAACAAGGGCAGTGAAGGAACAAGAGAGGTAGGAATCAGGGCAACAACCAACCTCAAGGAGGTGTCCAGCAAGCCAACCCTCCGAATAATAACAGAGCCAAACCCACTACACAAAATTCCTAGCATCCCACTAGACCAGGGAAGAACCCACAATTGCGTACTAACCATCTGTGTGCCATCTGCAACACTTATAGCCATTATACCCATCGATGTCCTCACTTGACTTGTGTCCATCGCTTACTCCAAAACGATAGTCAACGTGACCCCAATGCGGTTGCTTCGACTCATCCAAACGAAGCACCATAGGGTCCTCCACCTATGGTGCTTCAAAATCCCCTACCACTCCAAGGTATGGTTGGAACCCAGCCCTTGGCTCCACAAACTCTCGCAACCACTTCTGCGGCTCAACCCATTGATCATGGTTTCCATCACCTCATGACGTTATCATCTGATGTCAACCTTCAGACTTGACGAAACCAGTATGGTTCCACTAGGGAAATTGCTGACCCATCTACGACATCTACCTCCACCACTCCCGATATGTCTTTGCATTTGTCCATACCCCCTACGAATGAGGCCACCAAACTCCCGTGATTTGCTTTGCGTGCGTCGCGAACAACGCCACTGCCAGAGCCGTTCTCACCGATAGTATTGTTGATAACTTGGCCCAGTCCCCACCGCCATGTTTGCTTTGGAAGTTCTCAAAACTTATCCGTCACAACGTAAAGCATTGTTATCTGCATTAGGTGTCGTCGATCCCTCTGATTCTAGGTTGATCACCTTCGACCTGGATCAAGGAGAACCCTAGATGCCATCATTCGTTGCCTTCCACGTTTTGGTCATGATTCATAATTTGGTTATGCATCGATGCATCATTGATGAGGGGGTATCCACCTGTGTTATGTCAACCTTTGTTTGGTATAAACTTGGATCCCCAACTCTTTAACCTTGTTCCACCTCCCTTCGCGCCAATGATGGTCGCTCTGCTCAACCCCAAGGCGTCCTCACAAATGTCCCTATTGAGTTAATCGACAAAACAGTGTTGATTGACATTGAGGTTGTCAATGCATAACTCGATTACAACCTCCTCCTAGGATGTAATTATATGTATGAAATGTGAGTCGTTACCTCTATCGTCTTTCGACTCTTGATGTTCCCTCATAACGGGAAGATCGTGACCATCGACCCACTGACATACTATGATCCAAAGGGGTCAGCCACAACAAAACACATCCTTCCCACTATCAATAATACCATCGACAGTGTGTCCATTTCATCCTTGTTTGTCATTGGCCCGAGCTTTTTTTTCAACACTCCTATGACAAACACCTTTTAGTCCTTACGAAATCCTCCTTTGCCTACTGACATATCAGATTTGTGCACTATCACATCTGATAGCATTCTGACCTCCTCGCAACCTCAATCGCAACCCTCACCACAGACATGATGGAATTATTGGGGTTCTCTCCCTCTCCACACAATTGCCTTTCTCTTTCCACCATATGGCATTATGAGCAAGCCTGTCATGGCTACTCTCAACTTGTTTGGTTTTACTTGGGTACTCCTGTGTCGTACCTCGATAACTACTTGCCCTTGACTCCCCAGGGTTTGTTGACTCCCATCCAACCTATTGAGACGATGTCTCACCCACCTCCTAGTACACCAATGACTACCCATGTACCCCTCCTCCTCTGAAGAAGGCTGGGGGAAAGGTGACCAAAGCAATGACAAAACCACGCCCTTCCCCTACATGTGCTTTATGTGATGTCCAAGGCCATGAGACACATAATTGTCTTGATTTTCCTCTCCTTCACAACCACATGTGCACTGTAGCCGAGACTGACGACCTTCTGGTGGTCAATATTCCAACCTTACCTATAGTTAAAAATAAGTAGTTGTGAACCAACCATCAATGTGCAGTTTGTGGACTATATGGTCATTATTCACACCATTTCCCAAACTTTCCTGAGTACTGGTCTCTCCTTAGTGACCTTTGCATGCACTCCCATGAGTCTAACATTACTGTCCTTAAGGAGATCCACCCTCTGGTTTCTTCCTTGGACACCACTACCACCATTTACACGATCTCTACTTCTAGTAGTCCTTTCTTGTCCTCGACCATTGAAGATCCACCTGATCTATCCCGACACCACTTTCACAATGACGGAGAGATGTTGGGGCGCATACTCCATGTTTGGGTAACTCCACGGTTAATTAGAAAGTTTGTAAGCGGAGTTACGGGTCAAAACAGTCTTAGGGGTGTCGGGGGAAGTTAAAACTCCTTTTTTGTAATAAAACCCTTGGTTGAAATCCAGGGTTTAGGGTTTTGGGTGCCCATGGTGTAAGACCATGGTTTTGTAAAAATGCGCAGTATAAATAAGCGCTTGTGTAAAGAAGATAGGTTAGGTTTTATGATGAAAGAAAGATTAAGGCGAAGCTAAGGTTGATTTTGTAAGGAAAGGTTAAGTCCCAGCTATGTGCGTGGACGACCTCTGCAGCTGTGTGCGCAGAGGGTTTTTGTAAAGAAGATTGAGGAAAGACCTGCAGCTGTGTGCGCAGGGGCCTGCTGCTGTGTGCGCGGATTTTTAAGGACTGAAAGGATCTGCAGCTGAGTGCGCAGATCAAACTGTGGTTTTGTAGCAAGTTGAATAGAACACAGTTTGTGGACGTAGCCCCTACACTGGGGGTGAACCACGTTTTATCTGGTGTTGTGGTTTCTTGTGCTGTTTCTGTTTCTGTTTCTTTTATGCATTAATAACTGTATACATCTGATAAGTTAGATCGCTGCTAATATTTAGCTTCGCTGTGAATTCCCTGTAGTGGGTTGAGCAAGTCACGACTATTTATCTATCTGCGAAGTTGTATGTGAATGAATGGTAAAGCTTTGTAATTATTGATTAATAAGGTTATTAAAAGGCTAAGGTACATAATCCCCCTCTCTGCTTGCAGAAACCTGATTCTGCGGCACCCCCATAGCTGTTTCGGGCGAGACTGCAACCTGGGCGCAGGTTGTTGCCGAAAGGGCCAACTCTGTGGGTCTTTTGTTGGTGTGACATTAAAGGATTAAACCCGGGTCTGCCCTATTGCCCAACAAATTGGTTCCGTTGCCGGCTGAATTCAGTACCTGCTCAAGAGGGGTTTACATCATACCTCAAGGGCTATGTTCTGGAGGCCCTCTGTGAAGGAAATCAGTGATTGGTTTGCTGAGACTTGTCTGAAATTTGCGCAGCAAGAGAATATGAATCCGTGTCGAAGTGCAAGTGACTTTTTACAAAGGTATGGTTTTTGTGATGCTTATGAAATTTTCTTTGGTAGCATCCACATAGAGTTGCACCAGTGGTTGTCTAGGTTAACAGAGAGGAGGACGAACTTTCAAGCTCGACGGATTCCTGTGTGGACCCCCGCAAGGGTCAATCTTGTGCAACACGTGAACAACGAGGTATTCCGCGTTGTTGACTTCTGGACGACGCGAACGTTGGAAGCCTTTGTGACAGAGTTTGCCATTGACGCAAGCACTTCTTTCAGCGAAGCTGAACAACAGTTTTTCAAGGGCCCCCGTGGTAAGTTTTTAAATTCCTTAAGCTTGAAGATTAAAATACTATTGGTTGAAAAGGGTATATTATTATTTGAATCAGACTGTTAGCTTAGTAGTAGTACTAACATATGTTTGCAAGTGAGAATACCTTCAACGCGCAAAGTGGGTTGCCGCGAAGTGAGCAAAGGTACAAAAGAGATTTTGAGTCCTACTCCTCAGGTCAGACCACCACACCTCCCCCTATAAACCCTCAACAGCCAGACCCTGAAGAAAACCCTTCGGTAGGCAACCCTCCCATCACCCTGTTAGCACTCAGAATGTACTCAGGTTGTAGGAAGCACACCCCGAGGTAACAGCAAAACCACTTTAGGAAGATATTTGAGATTTCTCTTCCAGAGAGGGATCTCTCAACACAAATGTCACAAAATCAAATGATAATCAATATTTAAGCATTCATTCATTTGGCTGAACCATTCACATATCCATTGGGCATGGAGTCATATACAGGCAAAAGATCATAAAGATACATACACGAGAACTACCAAAGGCAAGATAATCACATCATCACAGTCATTATGTTCGATCTGGGTGTAAAGGAAGAGATGAGGGAACAATCCATCAATACAGAGCGTCTAAGACGAATTCCATATCAATTTTAGCAGAAAAACCATATAATATCTGAAATAATGAATAGAGCATAAATATATGAATTCTACTCATTCAATACTGCATTCCAGATACGAAAGAAAAACAAAATGGAGTGTTACACAAAGGAAATAACAAGCACATAAGGGAAATGGCACAGACTGCAATATCAATGACACATGAATCTCTGATAGGAAACTTCTCATGCATTCACTTTATTTCTCAAAACAGATATGTCTCTCCAAACCAGCAACTCACTTAATGGGATCCAACCCCCATCTCATCAAAAGATACAAATATATAGATGAAATAATAAGTCTGCCCCCAGCAGATGAATCACAGAATGACCAGCGTAAATTAGAGTTTGTAACTAATTTCCTACACCACTAGGAAGTTGTTACAACTCCATTCCTAACAGATCATAGAGTATCACATCAACTAAGTAACAAACTTGGCCGCACAGCTCCACGTCCTTGCTTCATCAGCTCTCTGGTATATGCCACCTGTCCCTACTGAGAAAGATTAAGCTTTGTTTTCCCCAGCCGTTCTACAGCTCTCCATTGCTCGATACTTGGGGTGTCGCTTTCCATCATCTCCCGGATGGCTACCTCGAGTTCCATGTAGGCTTCGTAGGACTTCTTAGGCAACCTGTTTCTGATAGCCGTAAACTTTTGCAGGACCTTGAAATCTTCAGATAGCACGTCTACAATGGTTTGTCCAGACAGGCTCCTCTCTAACTCATTAAACTTTGAATGGTCCATACGAGCCCTGACAATCAGATTATTATAATGCTCCTGAGATAGCATTCGACCTTTCTCGTTCCAGAAGCAAGGCAGCCCGTCATCGATCAGCCCTTCGAACTCCCTTTTGAACCTGTTGACTTGTACCATTAATTATTCGGATTTATCCTGAACCATCTTGATTAACTGGTGTTTGTGAATAATTTTCTTTGCAGACAGGACTATTGAGACTCTGTCCTTTATACCCAAGTCATGCAATTTTTGATACGTTAATGAATTCAGGAAATTCAGGGTATTTTGGGCTGTAATGAGTGGCCTCTTCGCCATGTGTTCGTTTACCACTTTTAATCTTTGCTGGGCTGCATCTATTAATCCACACAAATCATCAATGTAAACAAGGTAGTGCCTGAACTTAATGACCTCAATGCTTATGGTGTCCCAAATGATATGCTTTGCCCCCTGAAGGGGGCCCTTCCCAATACATTTCTCTTTCAATTCCTCAACCTTCTGTTGTAATTGGCTCTTGTCCTGCAAGAGCTGCGTTCTGCTTTCATTAATCTTGGCTAACTCAGCTTTCACCTTCTCATTTTCGGCTTGCAACTCCTTAATAGTCTCCTCCTTCAAACTCACTTGCGACATAGACTCTAACAGGTCGTCGGCAGAACAATCAGCTAATGGCTTTCGGATGGCTACAATGGATAGGTCGTCACCGGTAGGGGTCTGGTTTATTAGCTCGTCCATGATCTCCTTTTCTTCATTCTGCTCTTTCTTCAGCTCTGCAATTTGGGACAGTAGTTCCTCCCTTTCGGCATTCCACCCATCCCTTTCCTCTTGTAGCTCTCCAGCCTTCCCTCTGAGCTCCATCATTTCCTGATAGAGTCTGTCTTTCTCCTCTTGGAGGGCTAGCAATTCAGCTGACTGGACATGTTCCGAGCCTGGCATCATCAACTTCTTCTTTAGGACTTGCAGGGCATTGTCCTTTTCTTCCAACAATATTTTCACGGACTGGGTGCTGTCTGAACCAGCGATGTCTGCCTGTATCTTCTTTAGCTGAACAACATTCGCCTTATTCTCCACTTTCTCGTGTCTCACTTGGATTTCTAACTTGTCAACCAACGCCTCCAATTTGCTGATCTTCATCATATCCTGCAACAGGTCCGAATAAAGAATGTCGCTTGTTTGCTTATGTAATTGTATCTTGTCTGGAGTACTTATCCTATCCAGACGGATCTCTATTTCGGACATTCTTTTGTCGTTTTCTACGGCCATCTTGAAAGTATTTTTCTCCGCGTCTCTAGCCGAGACTAGAGACGTTTTAGAACTCTGCAGGTTCCTTACCTTTGGAAGCAAATTTCTTGTTTCTTCCAGGGACTGCTTCCTTTTCTCCAGGTAGCTCGTTCTGAGCTCTTCTCTTGATCTGAACAGGGAACCGGATTCTAAACTGTTACTATCATCTTCTGAACCTTTAAAGGAAAATTGACTAACCTGTACTGTCTTTAAGGGAACCAAAGCAACCTTTTTGGAAACTCTGGACACCCCCATCTCCACGATCTCGTTTCCACTGAGCAGCTTCGCCTTCTTATGGGATGTTTGCTCGTCTATTTCCATATTCTCTGCTTCGGCCAAACTTCTCTTGGCAGCAACGCTGACACCTTCTGTGATCTGGATCTCTAAATGAGATGCAGGATTTTCCTTTATTTTAACATGGGACGTGTCAGCAAATGTGAGCAAATTAGCTTTCTCAGATAATCCTGGTACGGCCTGATGTTCAAACGGCTTGTTTCTGTTTGCCTGTTTTCTTAACGAAATCACC
>LPNX011212489.1:241610-302403 GCA_001517045.1 Pseudotsuga menziesii
GAACGTGAAGAGTATTACAGACCTGGATGTGAGAACCGCGTAGCTCATTTCTTCCTTTCGCGACCAGGATTTGACCTGGTTCATGAAATTCTCCAGTAATCAGCACCCCACTTTGCATGAAATCAAGGCATCCATCACTAAGGAATTTAAGAAACCGAAATCCGAATCACAGAGTATCACTGAACTCAAAGAGATTCAACAGCGGCACGGCGAATCTGTGTGGGACTTTGACCAGAGATTCAAATTTCTACTAGACCAAGTCAGCTTCACCATTAGTTCAGCGCAGCACAAGGAATGGTTTATTGCAGCCTTATTGCCGCATATCAGAACTCCGCTCATGCAACAGAAGGTTGCTGACCAGCAAGAGGCTCTGGAAATCGCAATGAAGCTAGAGACTGCCCCTGTCGGAGACGATTCTGGTATTGCTCAAATCCAAGCGCAGCTGGCAGTGATGGCCCTGGAGCTTCGCGACATGAAGAAAGCTAAAACCAGTCGAGAGGAGGTCTGGTGTACACAATGTCGGTCCGAGGGTCACGATAGGGACCAGTGCCCCGTGGGCAGAACTTACCTAAATACGGGCGCGCCCAACCAATTCAATCCCGGTGTTCTATATTGTGAGATATGTCGAACCTCTGGCCAGCACTGCCCTGAGCACTGCCATCTTCTTCAGAGATATGTTCAAGCTCCCAAAAACCCCTACTGCCAGTTCTGTAAGTCCATAGGGCATAATGAAGAAGAGTGTCGAAGTTACGACCTTATGCGAGAGCGCACCTCTGACGCCTGCCGAGTACACAATGAGGCCCAGAATAATGATGGATATGGTTACTGCGGTGGCGCCTCCGGAAGAGGTGATTTCGGCGGTCGCAGCCGTGGTGGGATGACCGAAAGAGGTAGAGGCCAGGTGCTGTGTTACAATTGTAACCAAGGTGGCCACTTGGCTCGCGACTGTCGGAACCCCACTACAACCTGTCGGTATTGCCGCGGAGTGGACCACGTGATTGAACAGTGCCCCCAGCTCCTTGCAAAGATTCAGGAGAACAACCGTGGCCCTACCCCAAATATTCAGTTGATTTCCGTTGAGCAAAGACCTGCTGCAGCCCTCAATGTGTTCATCCGGAGTGGAGCTACGATGCATATTCAAATCAAGCCAACGCAACCTGTCACGGTGTGCGTACGTAAGGCCTCCGAGAAAGACCCAGCACTTGATCCTGTGAAGGACCAAGCACCAGCCCAGGAGGCCTAGTGCGATATTATTGACCCTGGCACAGCAGAAGTACCTGCGCGGAAACCTCACCAAGCTTCGCAGCCACAAGAGGCCTCGACGGATAAAGTAAGTACACTATCCTCTTTCTTGTAGAGCTGTATGAAACTCTTGCGAAATCAGAATGCTTTAAAAGAACTGCAAAAAGTTCTTGCTGTCACAGACCCTCAGAGAGGAATTGATCAGGAGAAAACTGTTAGCCGTGTCTGAAGAACGGGAAGGGAAATGAGATTGAACGTTCAGATAGGGGAATATGATATGACTGATGTCATTTTGGATCTTGGATCAGACGTTAACATCCTACCCAAGCAGACCTGGGGACAAATGGGAAAACCTTCCCTGGTTTGGTCACCTATACAACTGCGACTAGCTAACCAGCAAAGGATTGTACCTCTAGAAAGACTTCTTAGTGTTCCAATAGACATTGATGGGGTCAGTACTCTAGCAGATTTTGAAGTTATTGAGATCATTGATGACAGTAACCCCTATCCCGCCCTGTTGGGAATTGAGTGGGCCATGGCCAATGCTGCAATCATCAACCTTAAGAGGAGACATATGACCTTCGAAGGAAATGGTCTGCGCGTTATCATACCCCTCGACCCATCCCAAGGAGAAAGATATATAGAACCACTCAGAGATGAAGGGGAGCAGGATACTCTAGACCACATCTACAACATCACAGCCAAGGATGCATATTATGTCGAGCCTGACGCTGATGGTGTAATGGATTGGCAATGTGATAGCTCCTGCATGTCTGATTCAGACGATGGTCTGGAGAACTGGCAGAACCGACTGTATGAGCTACATGGCCACAGATGCGCGCAGATCACTCAGTCTCTTAGATGCCTTAGTGCATAGCCTAGAGAGTTGCCTGCATATGTTGGGATAACAGTCCTTGGAAAATTTATTGCACATATGTCCGACCTAGTACCTCAGTCACAAAACACCCAGACTTTGAACACAGCACTAGAAGCTACAGCAGCATGGGGGACCGATCCTAAAAAGTCTCACCCCAGTCGGGGAACCTGCCAGAAATTCCTGCGCCCCAGATTCCTAAGCCAAGCTCAAGAGGTGCGAGGTAAGTTCAAGGGGCCGAATAGCCTTTGGGGACATTTGAGGTAGTATTATACAGTAGGGGAAAACACACCTCGCAAGGAGAGGATGCATAAGTTTGTGCATATCTTGGAACCCATAATGAAAAATTGGCATATGGAGGTTGAGCTCCGACACGGCATTGTTGATAGCTTTTTGATCAAATTTTCTATTAACAAGAGTGGTCCTGTTTTGGATATAGCTTTCCACGACAAGGCAAATGATGATCACTCAGGAAGTGAATACCAAACCAAGGGGCGGAGCCAAGACGCCAGTCCCTCAACCCTAATAGTCCTGTCGCAGATATTACCAGGTCGGGTCGAAGGGCACTATTGTGCCGAGGTTGCTTATTGTTCCGAAGTTTCAGCCATCCTTCTGCCGAGGCCCAGAAACACAGCGAGGCTCAAAATTCGACCGTTGGGAAGCAGCCAAAATGGCAGCGGTAGTGCTTTAAGTGCCTTAAATACCTGTACTAAGAAGATTATCAGAAATCAGGTAACAGTTGGACAAGATTTCCGTAAGATTTGGCGCCTTCAATGCACCGTCCTGCCCGATGTGATTGATGGCGTGTATAAGAAGATGCCTAAGTCAGGGAAGATTGTATTCTACATTTCGTCAAGTTTTCTGAGTGAACCCATGACAACAGAAAGACAAATTGATGACTTAGTAAGAGAATTCGAGCAAGAGGGCCTGATAGCCTGCTCTAATCGGCCGCTTGCTTTTGTTCCCGGTGAAGACGCCCAACCAGCACCACCACGGCCGATGCAGACTCGGTCTGCTAGAAAAAAGTGCAGAACTGAAGTCCGCTCCAAGCTCAACCAAGATCGGCAGGGGCGAACAGGGCAAACGCCTGTAGCACCTCCTATGGATCCCCCCGGTTCAGCATAGGTACCGGCCGGGGATAGGGAGAACATTGCACCTCCACGGCCACCTTATCTTCGACCTATTCACCCAGATGCCAAGATTCCCCGACGGACAAAGCAAGTCACATTAACCACACCTTCGCTACCATCAGGAGTTTAGCTGGTCGGAAGTATGATAGGAAAGATAGATCAGCTCAAGTACAACAACCACGACACAAATGATCATGGTAAGTTTCCCCAGTTTGCACCGGCCGAATACTTGCACCGCGTCAACTACCCAGAACATGATGTACCCCTACTAGAAGTGCAACCGTGGGTTGCGGGCCTGGATAACGCTGGCCTACTCAAGGTGCTTGATATTCCACATTTTGGTCGCGGCATACAGGTGACTATAGTGGCCAAACAGTTGCTTGCGTTAGTGCATGACGGCTATTTGTGGATAGGAGACCAGCAAATCCCCATTGATGCCGCACTCATTAATAAGATCACAGGGTTATCTATGGCAGGACCTGATCCGGGGGATGAATTTCCCTCAAAGCATGAGGATACAAAGCTTGCGCAAACTATGAAAGAGCGGTTTGGCCTGACCAAGGGGAAACGGGGATATCACACCTCCGTGATCCAGGACCAGCCTATTCGCTTTGCAGCTGAACTCCTAGCATGCAAAATCATCTGGAAATGCAGGCCTACTGAGGTACCTGCGCCAGTTATCCGGATTGCCATGAACTGTGCCGAGGGATACACTTACAACTGGTCCGCATATCTTGCAAGGGAATTCCTGGAGGATGTTTGCGATGCACAGGAAAAAGGTAGACCTTTTCATTACTCCTGGTTGTTAATACTTATTGCATTAGTTGGGTGGAAAGAACCCACTGAAGCTCAGTTTGTCGAAGTAAACCCAGGCCGGCTGGAGGCATTAAGGTATGCCTCCCTCTGGCTATCCTCGAATAAGGAAACTCAGCAAATGACGAACACTGTGTTCGTCTATTATGCCATGAGTATTCACATGGAGATTCTGTGAACACCTCGGCTTACTAATGAGTTGTTCTCTAAATATGAGGGTGCCGCGCACTTCAGGGCTGATCTTCATCATGTGTTCATTCAAGCCCGTGCCGATCCACGACATCGATGGTTTAAATTACCTTATGTAGTAACTGAATTAGATGTCACGGGCATTGTTCAGCTATGGCTAGTTGAGTGGTCGCAAAACGTGGGGAAAAAACCCTCTATCCCCGTTCCCCTAGCTACAAATATTAGCGCAGGTCCCAGTCAGGCGCAGCAGCAAAACCCATTAGAAGATAGCGAAGACCTGAGTGATTCGCAGATAAATGGCGACGGCCAGGACGGATATGGCGGCCAGGATGATCAGGATGAGGACTCATGCAAGACTCTATCAGATCCTAGCCCATCAACCAAGCGCAAGTCACCAGACGTAGCAGAGGTAAATAAGCCGCAGTCCCGCAAAAAGTCAAAAGCGTCGAAGGACAAAAATATTGAAGAAGATGTCACTATAATGCTGGATGAGCTGGAGCAGGCTCTAGAAAAATCTACCAGGACGCTTACCAAAAAGTGGTCCGAGTTTTCCCAAATGCATCTTGCCGGGCTCACAGGTATAGCAAACAGGGTTTCGGAGCTAAAAGAGATAGCGGCAAAATCAGTAACCAGTCCTGCCACAAGTAGCACTACAGCGGCCGCGTAGCAGGATCTTAGGCAATGGCCAACCAGAGATAACCGAGGTCAAGTATCAAGCGCAGCTCTGACACTGACCGATGCATATTCCCGGTCCCAGATGAATATGACTGTAGAGATCGATTATACAAAGATGACCATGTCAGAATTGCACCTCTGCCAGCTAGCAATTACAAAGGAGATCCATGCACGAGATCAATTGTCCCAAATCCAATTGGATGACATTATCAAGCAAAACCAAATTGTCGCAGCACAACTAGAAGAAGTGGCGAAAAAGAAGATAGATGCTGAACATAAAACAACTACACTTCTGCAAGCATTGGACGAGGCCTGTCGGAGTCTTTCTGATTTTGACCTGCAAGGTGCAGAGGAACCAGCACAGAGAATTGCTAAGCTGAGAGACTATGCCCAACAATCTCGCAGCGAGATTGACAGGATGAAGACAGAACATCAGCACTAGATCGCAGAACTTCAACTGCGCATCCCTCCTGAGACTCCACCAGAGGCCCAGGAACAGTGCCATAGGGACATCAAGGCTTCAGCAGCAAAAATATCAGATAATACAGCCAGCGTCGCCAAACTGCTGGAAGACAACATTAAATCTTGGGTGAACCTCCAAGACCATCCAGATGTCGGTAAGATCCAGGAATCCATCAAGATACGCTAGGCCGAGTTAGATGCAGTCAGAATAGAAATCAAGACGCTGCCACCTATGCAGAAGATGGCTAAAGTGAAGCGCAACAAGGAACTTCAGCAGGAAATTGAATCCTGCAGGACAAGGGTAACGCCGCTGGAGAATTTTCTCCAGCCCCTGGTTGATGAAGCATTGGAATTAAGTAATATTGCAGAAAGCCAGCTCAAAGTTTTGAAGAGCTACGACAGTTTTGCATAGGAACGGGCTAATACAGATTCATCTTCAGTGTTACAAGAGTTGGTGGAAAAGGAAAAAGCAGCTGACAACATACTATATAACCTCAACAGTCGCTTCAACACCCTCGCGCAGAAGATTCTCCCACCAGAGACGTCGCAGGGTGTCCCGGGACGGGCCACTAGTGAGTCTTAAGGGCCTGTTGGGGCGCATATTCCATGTTTGGGTAACTCCGCGGTTAATTAGAAAGTTTGTAAGTGGAGTTATGGGTCAAAACAGTCTTAGGGGTGTCGGGGGAAGTTAAAACTCCTTTTTTGTAATAAAACCCTTGGTTGATATCCAGGGTTTAGGGTTTTGGGTGCCCATGGTTTAAGACCATGGTTTTGTAAAAATGCGCAGTATAAATAAGCGCTTGTGTAAAGAAGATAGGTTAGGTTTTATGATGAAAGAAATATTAAGGCGAAGCTAAGGTTGATTTTGTAAGGAAAGGTTAAGTCCCAGCTGTGTGCGTGGACGACCTCTGCAGCTGTGTGCGCAGAGGGTTTTTGTAAAGAAGATTGAGGAAAGACCTGCAGCTGTGTGCGCAGGGGCCTGCTGCTGTGTGCGTGGCTTTTTAAGGACTGAAAGGATCTACAGCTGAGTGCGCAGATCAAACTGTGGTTTTGTAGCAAGTTGAATAGAACACAGTTTGTGGACGTAGCCCCTACACTGGGGGTGAACCACGTTATATCCGGTGTTGTGGTTTCTTGTGCTGTTTCTGTTTCTGTTTCTTTTATGCATTAATAACTGTATACATCTGATAAGTTAGATCGCTGCTAATATTTAGCTTCGCTGTGAATTCCCTGTAGTGGGTTGAGCAAGTCACGACTGTTTATCTATCTACGAAGTTGTATGTGAATGAATGGTAAAGCTTTGTAATTATTGATTAATAAGGTTATTAAAAGGCTAAAGTACAGTAATCCCCCTCTCTGCTTGCAGAAACCTAATTCTGCGGCACCCCCATAGCTGTTTCGGGCGAGACTGCAACCTGCGCACAGGTTGTTGCCGAAAGGGCCAACTCTGTGGGTCTTTTGTTGGTGCGACATTAAAGGATTAAACCCGGGTCTGCCCTATTGCCCAACAAGAGATCCCTAAAACTACCACTGATTTTACCCCATTTCACTTAGTCCATGGCGTGGAATCAGTTCTTCCCATTGAATGCCATATTTCGTCACTCTTCCTTGTCATCAAAATCTGGCATTCAATGGGAAGAACCGATTTCTACCTGATACTTCACCATTAGAACAATGCCTACTTATACTCGAACAGACCAATAAGGACCGTCGTGCTACTCTCGAAATGATTGAACCAACTAAGACTTGGTTGAAGTCCCATTTGGATTACCAAGTCCATCCACGCACCTTTAGCGAAGGGGAACTCATCCTCGTCTACGATTAAGCCAACGATAAGTTAGGAAAATGGAAGTTTGATTCCATGTGGTATGGCCCATATGTAATCCATCGATGTCTCAACAAGGGGGCATACATCCTTGCTGACTCCGATGACCACCTCTTGAAGAATACCTCAAACAGGTTGTGCCTCAAGAGGTTTTATGCCTGAAGTTGCTCGCCATGAGTACCCTTGTATCATAGTTTTTCTTTCTTGTCTTGCATCATTTTTACCATGAGTCGGTGACCCCCTCCAATAGTCACTCCACATCCAACCGTAGTGAGTCCATTGTAGCACTCCATCGCACCCTTTGCACATGAGTGGAAGTATATAGCACACCCACACTACCCCTGCGCTGCTGGTACCTCGCTGGAGCGTGCAGTCCCACGTCTGCACATGCACACAGTATGTCGTCATTATCTATCACACACATGATCTAGCTACCACTATGTTGGGAAACTATATGTGAATGCTACCACAAAGCCTCATGTATACATATCATTAGGTCCCTAGACCTTCCTTGGAGGTCGAGGCATCACCGAATCTCCCCGATAGTCCATGCTCACATATGGATCATCCTCTATGAGGATAGGAAGCTACCACCACTATGCAAATAGCTCCTGGGTGAGGAAACGACCTACTAGACCACCTCCCTCCCTACTTTTTTTGGGTCATTTCCAAGAGTCACCTTGATTTGTTTGCCACCATCTAAATCACCCCTCACACGTACTAGCATGTTCACGAGCCATCCACTCCATCCATACTACACAGTTAGCCTTATTTTACCGCCATCCATCATCCCGCAAGGAGGCCCCATAAAGTGTTCCACTGTTATTCCTACCAGCCATGTTCACAACATAGCCTCTTTCCATACATCGAACACTTCCTCCTCACTTGACTGACCATTACGGAGTTTCTGTTAAGCTCATTTCTGACTCCTAAAAGAATGAAAAGACTATTGAGCATGCTCGTTAAAGTATTTGAAAAGGTGCCCATGTGGCCTCGTTTATATCATTTTTTGGACCACATAGACTATTCAAAGAAAAGGAACACCCTAGCACCTTCCAACTAGGAACGTTTCCCTTTGTATCCTTTTATGCTTTGTCAGACATTGGGACCGTAAGTTACGGAAAATCTCATTATGGGTTGTCTTTAAGCTCTTTTCCAACCCTCTCATCAAGAAAAGATCATCGAGAAAACTTGGTTTCGTTCATGCTCATAAAAGTATTTGAATGATCATCTAGTCAGTATAGGTTTAACCTTTTCTGACTTGGTTGGACTACCTACGGTAAAGAAGTCTCTCTACCCCTTTGGTTGGGAGAGATATCCTTTGTATACTTTTATCCCTTTTCGGGCTTCAGGATTGTTTACGAAAAAGAGACCATACTGGACTCTTCTTCTTGTTTTCAGACTCTCTAAAAATGAAAACACCATCGAGCATTTACCTTCTCGGGCTTGCTAAAAATCCATGAGATCGTATCATATCGAGCTTACTTTTATCCTTTCTTCGTGCTCCTTAAACTACGAAGAAGGCGCAAACGGTGTCACTAGGTGCCACCACATATGATCTCACATTATGGAAGCTTTCCCCCATTGGGTCGACTTTGTTCATAGTACTCTATGATGAGTCTCCCTTGGATCCCCTGGATATCATTATTCCAGTTACCTCCCCCAGTATTTCCCATTTCAGTTATCCTCCCAGTTTTACAGTTATGATCCCTTTCCCATGAGTAAATTTCATTTGCATCCAAGTCAGCCCTGTTGCCATACTATGAACAAACGAAGTTTGAGTCCCCTATGCTCCCATGCCCTTGTTCCCCATTTAGTATGTCAGTCCCTTGATTGTTCCACATCTTTGGTTATCCCCCTCGCACTTCTAATCAAGGAAACATCATTGCATTGTTAGTTGCAGGTCTCCCTCTGTCGACGTCAACACATCTATTCTAGAGGATAGACCCAGAGGTCCCTGTATCCTGGTTTCATTCACCTCGTTGATGAGTTCCTTAGACCACTTGAAAGGAGTCATTAGTGCCTTTCGGGTTGGTTGTGTCTCACGTGCTTGACTTCAACTACATGATCGCATCATTGAGATTTGTACAAGGTATTGGTCTGTTCATTATTTGGTCAAAGACCTTGGTTGTTACCTGACTCTAGCACATTGATGAGCCTACTATGGGACCCCTGTAGTTTCATGTCCCTTGTGATTTTTGGGTTGCGTTGGCGACAGTGTTCGGAAGCCCCAGTGTTATGCTTGTGTGTATATCCAGTACTTGATGCTACATATTGTACCACAAAGATTCTAACTCTCAGTCATTGAGTCCAAATAGATATGTACACCTCCAAATCCAGCAGAGCATCAGTTGTGACGATATTGCATTCCATGAGAATGCCATTGTTCCTATGTATCAGTTCTTCAGATCAACATTTGTATCCAGCCTCCCATTGAGGCCACCATTATGTATCGCCATTTGTATATGTATTCATCAGCTCCCATATTTTGAGCCCTCATCCCCATTATTTATTTTATGAGACATTGTTACGAGCATGGGTATGCCTACCTCGTCCATATACATGTATGAGACTATATGTATCTCGTCCATTTTTTTAGAAGTATTACAAACCAAAATCCACCATAGTTCGAACAGGGAAAATCCACCCCTCCGCAGTCCTCTCCAATCTCTCCATAGTTGTCACCATTTTCCCATAATCCTATGATGTCCATCGACCATACGATGAGCTCTTTCCCTCACACATCAAGGGGCAATCTGTTAACACTAACAATTGTTCACCTAGCTCTCTATGGTCCAAACCATAATCATACATCATATTCCCACCATTTATTCCTCTAGCTTTACCTTCATAATTGTATTTCCTCTAAATATGGTCCAAAACATCATTATTCTTTCCCCGCAAAAGAAGGGAAGATGAGCATTTATTGTGATTTATCCCTACTCTCTCCAAAAAAGGGTAAAAAACCCTAAAATGAGAATGTGTTAAAATACCATTGATAAATACCATCGACAATAAAATACCATGGGTCAAAAAACCCTTGGACCATCCTATAAATACATTGTGAAGGACTCCCTCAAAACACTTTTGGCCACTTTTTTCCATTTTCTCTCAGTCACACAACATACATTTCTGCCATTATTTTGCCACGCCATTTCCCATGGTGTATGTTGAGCTTGCTCAATACCCATTTGGATCAACATTCCCCATCCGACAACCACAAGTGGAGTAGATTAGAGACCAAAACCATGGAGTTGCATAACTATTTTCTCGAATGGCTACAGTGGCCCAACATTTCAGAAAAGGTATCTTTTGTCTTGTCTTCTTTTGCATTTTATATCATGAAAATCTAAAAAATAATGTTCTTGTCATTTTTCTTTCCTATTGTTATTGTTGAACTCTACCTTATGCTTTGGACGAGCTAAGGTTGGTGCTTTTGCACGTAGCTGGGGAGAAATCCCCACTACACACTGAGATGGTAGAGAAGTTGAGATTGAAGAGGATGAACATTAAAATCCTTACAAAGTGTCATGGTTTCACAAAGGACATCAGCTACTGGTGCATG
This sequence comes from Pseudotsuga menziesii, assembly GCA_001517045.1. Classification (NCBI taxonomy): domain Eukaryota; kingdom Viridiplantae; phylum Streptophyta; class Pinopsida; order Pinales; family Pinaceae; genus Pseudotsuga; species Pseudotsuga menziesii. The sequence continues at coordinate 252,386 of LPNX011212489.1, forward strand.
AGCAGTACAATGTGGAGTTTCAAATTGGTACTTATAAAGATGTGGTATTATGTGATATAATTCCTAGGGATGTATGACATATACTCTTAGGAAGCTCATGACAATATGACAGAAAAGTTGTTCATGATGGAAGAAAGAACACTTATTCTCTGGAAAAGGATGGAAAAAGACATACATTGTCACCATTGGAGGATGAATCAATTCAAGAAGGTCCAGGGTCGAATATTTTGCTGATGACTGGGAAAAAATTATTACAAGAAGTCAAGAAGGAGGATGAGCTACATTTTTCTCTTGCTGGAAAACCAAAGGTAATATTAACCTCTACAAATTCAAATGATTTGCCTACTGAAGTTAGAACCTTGCTTGATGAATATGCTGATATTATTGTGGATGAGTTACCAAATGTTTTACCTCCTATGAGAAGTATTAGTCATCACATTGACTTAATACCTGGTGCAAGTTTAACTAATAAGACATCCTACATACTAACTCCTCAAGAGAATGAAGAAATCAAGCAACATGTACATGAGTTGTTAGAGAAAGGTTTGGTGAAAGAAAGTTTGAGTCATTGTGTAGTACCCACTGTGCTTATCCCAAAGAAGGATGGTGGATGAAGAATGTGCACTGACTCCAGAGCAATTAATAAGATCACTATAAGGTACATATTTCCTTTACCCCGCATTGATGATTTGATGGATAGTTTGAGTGGTTCAAATTATTTTTCAATGATAGATTTGAAAAGTGGTTATCATCAAATAAGAATAAGAAGGGGATGAATGGAAGATCACACTCAAGACTAATAATGGACTATATGAATGGTTAGTAATGCCATTTGGGCTTACTAATGCACCTAGTACTTTTATGAGATTGATGAATGAGGTATTGAAAGAATACACTGGAAAATATGTGATAGTGTATCTGGATGATATTTTGATCTTTAGTCAGAATAAAGAAGAACATTTGAAACATCTTAGATTGGTGTTGGGAACCCTACAAAAGGAAAAGTTGTTGATAAATTTGAAAAAGTATAGTTTCCTGAAGAAAGAGTTGATTTATTTGGGATTTGTTGTTTCAGAAGAAGGGTTGAATATGGATCCAGATAAGGTGCAAGCAATTTTAAGTTGGCCAATTCCAAGAAGTGCATATGAGGTAAGGAGTTTTCATGGAATTGCAAGTTTTTATAGAAAATTCATTAAGAATTTTAGTCGAATTTGTGCACCTATAATAGACACGTTTAGGGGAAGTAGACAACCTTTCAAGTGGACAGAAGCAATTGACAGAAATTCCAAATTGTTGAAGAAGAAGATCAGTTTTTTGTTTTCTTTATTTGAGTAAGTGTGGAGTCTCACTTGGGGAATCCGAGTAGGGTGGGTGGTTGGGATGGTCTAATGTGGATATTTTTTTTTTACTGTGGATCTATTCTCACTTACCATGGGTCTTAGCAATAGATATATAGTAATGAAAAAAAAGTGTGTAGTAATGAAAATAAGTTAACTCTCCAAGCTTTATGTTAAGTTAAATAAAGACATGTTGGTTTTGGAAGTTACAACTTAAGTTTAGATTATTTAGTTACTCTTAGGATTAGGATTATTAATTTCTTATTTTGTTTTGTTGATTTTATAAAAGCTTTTAATTTAGCTCCTCAAAATAAACTTTGGAAGAGACTGGAAAATGTTCGGGTCCCCTTTGAGTTAAAAGTTGCAGCGATAAGGTTATATAAAAGAGTTGTTGTCAAATTCAGAAACAATGAGGGTTGGTCAAAATAAATTAATTGTAATGCAGGGTTCAAGCAATTGATGGAAGAGCATCTAGTCAAAATTCTCTGTTTGTTGAATAAGCAATCAATGCTATTTTTTTGCTTCCATGTAAATTCTCTAGAAGATAGGGTTTAATTGTCAATTTTTGTAATCTGTTTTGTAGATAGGGATGTTTTGAATGTAATAAGTACAATTTTCCACAAATGCCCTCGAATCTTGTAAGAGGGTGCTCGAGGATATGTTAGTTACAGATTTTCTTTCTTAGGAATTCAGATCCTGTTGTTGTGGACTTGACAGGTTTGATTTGGTTCTATTTAAATTGTAATTGGTCTAAGTGCAAGTGTGTGCAAGAAGTGTGAAAGAGTGAGCGAGCGAGAGATAGTGTATGTAACAATGGTTAATGAAATGAAGACATATATGTGACTATCTGATGTCTTCTTTTCAATAACCAGACATGTGCTTATTTATTTGTGTGAATGAATCTTGAGTAATGTTTAAATGATTTCCGAAGGCAGAGATGTATAAAATTGCACAAAATATTGATCACTCATGAATCAATTCGACTGTTACAGTCTCAATTGAAGTCTGTGAATTTCAGCAGATCGACGGTTGGGGATAAATTCCGCAAGAGAAAAGTGAAGATCCACAACATTAAGGTGAGATCCGCATATGATATTAGATCAACAGTGGGGAAGGAGCCCACAAGAAATCGACGACTCAAAAGAATTGCGGAAAAGGAAGTTGTAGGAAGAAAATTGCGGAAGCCCATTATGGAAAAGTGGGAAGGTGTATTCGAAATCTGCAATCCACAATTGGGGAAGGAGTCTTGTAGAAGAACTCAATTATTGAGATTGAGTTGCGGGAACTCAAACTTCCAGAAACTCAAGCTTTGTGGAAATTTGGTTGCGAAAGAACTCAATTGCGTAGATTAAGTTGCAGAAACTCAAGCTTGCGGAAAGTTGGTTGTGGGAGAATCCAAGCTTTCAGAAAGTTGATAGCAGGAGTAGAGTTGTGGAATCCTATTTGAAAGAGGTGATTTTGATAAGCATTTCAGTTTGAAGAAGAGAACTTTAGGTCTTCTAGCTTTCACCTGCCATCAGTTTCGGTATCAAAGCAAGCTAAATATGCCGCCAAGACAAAGATGAATACGTGGAGTCCCTGTAGGACGTGGTTGAGGAAGACAAGCTGCGAAGACAGACACACAAAGGGAATTAAGACAAGTCCAAGCTAGGATGGAAGCTATGGAGAGAAAGAATTCAAAGAATATAGACACTAGTGATGAAGAAGAATACTCTGAAGACGAGCGAGAGAAGGTTGCTGAAAAAGTAAAAGTATTGAAGATGCTGATGAAGTCTAGTAACATACCCAGAGTTGAAGTCCCTATGTATGAAGGTAATCTTAATGTTGAAGAAATCATGGACTGGATAAATGCTTTAAACAAGTATTTTGACTTTGAAGAAATTGAAGATAAAAAGAAGATGAGGTATGCAGTGAACAGACTAAAACGACATGCAACTATATGGTGGGATGAACTTCAGATCCATAGAGAAAGAAGAGGTAATCCCAAAATCAAATCTTGGGATAAACATTAATTTATGCCTAAGGATGACCAGTTGACTCTCATTAGATATCTACATAATATTAGACAAAAGGGTATGACTGTTAAAGTCTATACAGTGTAATGTCCCTTTTTTAAATTTTTACCAAAATGCCCAATTTTACAATTTTTTCACAATTTTGGCTCTTGACTAGTTTTAATGTCTTGGTCTCCAAATCAACCCAATTGCTCCCAAATATTCAGAGAAGGTGTATGAATGATATAAAACCTTAATTTTTATGTTCAGGGATGTATTATGGCCCTCCAATCACTTCTGCAAGTCTGTACTAAATTCTGAACAAGATAGATGATTTTACTGGCAATTTTCGGCTCAAATCCCCCCCGGGGTAAGTGGTAGAAATGGCTTCCCAAATATGTAGAAACCCACTTGTTGCAGCTACAACTGTTTTCCCAAATTTTTGAAATTTTGGACCCTCCTCTTAAACTTTTATCTTGCCTAAAATTGTTTGGATCCATGAACTCTGTTTTTGTTTCCCCTCTGTTACATGTTTGGATTGTTTTGAGGTCAACTGTTTTCGTGCTTTTCTAAAAATTGCTTATGTCTGAAACTGTTTCAGTTGTGGAATTTGAAGATTGGATTTAAGATGTTTCCCATTTGCTCTGCGATTTCTTTCTTTGATATCGGAAGTCTATTTCTTGTTTTCGTCGCTGTTTTGGAGGTGAAACAAACTTTTTCGTTGCTGCCCGGCTGAAAGTCTGTTGGAACTTAATGTTTTAGTTTGGTCGTTCGGAAGTAATTTAACCATGCATCGGAGCCATATTTCCCTTCGGGGCCATAGTTACGGAAGTTGAACGATGATTTTTCTGACGGATAGCTTTGACTGTTCCGATGCTGTGATGTTATTATTTCGACTTGCTTTGCGCTGTCGGAGGTTGGCTAAAGTTTGAGTCGGTGGTTTTTTGATCTTTATGAAGCTGCTGTTTTGGAGATAAGACAAGATTTTTGGACCGTTGTACAACTTTAAGATTTTTCGAGCACTTAACGTTTTCACGATTTTTTTTTTGCACCATATCGGAAGGTTTTATAACTTTGATCGAAGGTGGTAGTCTGATTGCCTTCCGCCATTGCGGCTCCCAAGTAAACTAAGTGTCCGCCATTATAAATGCTCCACTTGCCAATGTTTTGTTACGGTTTTCGCTAATATGTTTGTTTGCCGTGGAGCTCGTAGTCTTTTCATCTTCCACCATTGCAGCTGCGTAATGCACTAACCTCCCGACGTTATGTCATTCTGTTCGCCGACAAGGAGTTTTCCACCCGATGCTCTAGTGTTTAGTCTTTCCGATGCCGATAGGATTAATAGTCCTACGGAACTCATTGTCTGTCTGAAGCCCTCCGTTGCGGATGTTATTTAAACTATCCTCCCGATGCTTTAGTGTTTTTCCCACCTATTATGTGTGTGTTTTTACCCTATTTGATGGGTGACAGAGGTTTCATATTCTATCTTTTTAAGGTCTTCACGACGAGAACGCAGTACAGGGCCTCATTTTGATGATCAACCTTATTGTTAGTATGGTTATGTTTGTTGAAAAGATGCAGTCCGAATTAATGATGAATTTTGTTTAACTGCAAGTGGATTTAGAAGATTCTTCATACTCTTGCTGCAAAGACGACATAGCTGGAAGACAAAGAAGAAGAAAGCTGGCCGAAAAGCATTAGGCAGAGATATTCTAAGATCAACGGAATATTTAAAGGACAAATAAAAGACGAAGCAGAATTGTTAGCAACAAGGGCCAGGCTTGGAAAGGTTCATTAGTTACTAAGCTGGTCCCGTTTTATGAAGTACTCATAAATATTAATCCGAAATGTAACGCATTATGCGAGTCATGAGCACTCACAAGAGGACAAATTTGTGAGATTAAACGGTTGGGGGAGCCCAAAGGTCACACGGCTGGGGCAGCCCAAGGGTTTTTGTTGTTTTGGTTTAAATATAGGAAAGTTAGAGTTTACAAGGGCTTTTTCCTTGGAGGAACTTGTGAACCAGTTGTTGTAAGAGGAACTACTTTTTTTTACAATAATAAATTACAAATTTTGCCTGTTGGAGAAGGTGTTGTGTGGAATGTTCAAATTTGATAAAATGAACAATGTTGAAGGGGAACTATTTCGTTTTCAATTGTGTTTCATTAACTGTGAGAGCGTTCTGACTTTCTGAACCTATGTTCTTATTTGAATGTTCTTTGGTTTATTCTTTGATAATTTCCACTGTGAGTAATGGAGGTTTAATGGTTGATGAGCTATCTTGTCGTGTATATCTTTATTCATGTTTATGTGTTTTGATTCTAAGAACAACTATCTATGATTTATCTTAACATGTGAACAATATTACATTACTCATAAATTAGTATCTTGCTCCCTAGGGACAGCTTAGTTAGCCCTGCTTTTTCTAGTTGTGTGTGATTTAGATGTGATAGAGTCTAAGACGAGAGGTAAGAACCTGCGCATCACATTGTTACCACTCCTTGCATTCTTAATCAATCTGCATTTTAGCTAAGCACTTGCATATCACACTTAAAAAAAAAACACAAAAAATATACATGATGGACCAGGCCGCAACCAGTAAAACCTTTTATTTTTGTCACTTGACCTATGGTTGCCAGACCACAAACCGGACGGATTCCCTACACCAAACAGTCATGGGCTAGTTGGAAACGTTGACTGGGGAGAATCCCTTGCTGTTGTTGCCTGCGAACTTCCAGGCCTCAACAGTTTCTGGCGCTAGAAGGAGGGCTGCCAGAGCATGGCTGGCCAAGGAAACCTGTTCTCTCGAGATTATTCCACTGGTGATAGTTCAGAAAGCAGTTTGTTTCCCAATCCAAGCCCTGAAGAGAAGGGTAAAGAGCATTTGTATTATGTGGACAACGAAGTTGTTAATGATTTGAGAATACACACTAGGGCATATGTGAAGAAGATTGGAGGACTACCGATTATCCTTGACTTGCCCAGAAGAGAATATAAAAAGAAAGACCGTCCCGTCTTGGAAGATTCAGTGTTGGTTGGAGATTTGGAAGAACTTGTAGAAACAACCTTACAGGAAATTGTACAGCCTTTGAATCAAGTAGGCTCAGATACCCCTTACTGTTCACCTGTTCATACTCCTGTTCATTCACCACCTCACTCTCCACCCAGACTCATGGCAAGCGTAAACGCAAATCAGCCACCCAACCCGCTAAATCCACCACCTGCGTGGAAAGCCAGATCACCTTTAAACCTAACACCTCCTTTGCATGATTTACCTCAAGCTTTTGAGAAGATGCTGCCCAAGTTTGATCCAAATGAGAAGATGTTAGTAGATGACCATTTGCAAAGTTTCTATTTGGAAATAGAGGGATTAAGGGCTGGGGAACATGAGGATGTAGTTTGTATACTTTTTCCACACACCCTTAAAGGAGCAGCAGCATCGTGGTATTTCAGTTTTCTTGCAAACTCTATCCCAGACTGGGATACTTTTGAAAGGATTTTTAGAAGTAAGTATGCAACCCGAAAAACTCATGCAACTCTCATGAAAGGATTGTGCGCCTTAAAGAAAGAAAGAAAAGAGAAGGTGCACAGTTTTACCCAAAGATTCGCAGCCTATCTTAAGAATTTTTCTGAAGCTGACAAACCCTCGGATAAAGTTCTGATTGAGTATTATACCTCAGTGCTAGGACCTGAGTTGGCCATGTTTGCCAAAATGAAAGCCAAACCTATGCTAGCAGAGACTTATGAGGAAGCAGAGAGAGTAGAGGCTGAAAAGGAAAGCATTGAAGATTATCTTAAACGGCTAGGAGAAAAAAATGTTGGGAAGAAATATTTGTTATTTACGAAGCCCAAAGAGGAACAATCATCGGTTTTCGAAGGAATGGCAAAGATGATGCAGAAGCTCTCTAACAGAATCATAGACTTGGAAAAGGAAAAGGAAACTCAAAATTTCTACAAGCCTTATTACAAGAAAAGGGAAGATAACAATCAATCCCAACCCCCTCCCCACAGCCCTGCATCTATGAACTTAACAGAGGTAGGAATGGATAACTTTTGCACTTTCCACCAACAAACCCATTCTGAAAAGAATTGTCCTCAATGGATAAATTCAATGATGTTGGTTATGAATCAACTGTTGGATTCCAAATTAACTGAAGATAACGATGAAGAAGGGAAAGGCAACAATAAATCAACAGAAAAATAGGAAGATGAGGCCATGATGTTATGGGACTGTGTATCGTTGTTTGATGCAGAGGAGGAAAAGGATTTGAGACACGAGGGCATCCTGGAAACAAACGTAACAACGAGAAGCTAGGGGTTGCTTAAGGAAAATAGTCTTATGCTCCCGAAGATCAAAAGACTTCAAAAGAATGTTAAGAAATTTCAAAACAACTCCTCAACTAATAAAATTCTGGAATTTACCATCACTAGTAAAAATCCTAGACAGACCAACATGTTTACTAAGCCCAATGAAGAAAAAATAAATAATGTTAAATTGAATCTCACAGAACATCAGATGGATTATGACATTATGGAGGATATAAAAAAGGTAAGGGCAAACATCTCATTATTTGAAATGTGCAATGTGCCGCAGCAGAAAGAAAAGCTATTGAAAGCACTTGAAGTATCAGAGGAGAGGCTACCCACTGACAATCAGCCCCAAGAAGAAGAAATTGGTGAGGAAAGTATGGGAGGTAAGCCTAAAAGCAAGAATCCACCTTTTCTCCTTACTTTTGAAATTTTCAACAACAACGTGCATAACTGCCTAGTAGACTCGGGGGCATCAGTCAACGTCATGCCGCTGTCAGTTTGCAAAAAAATAAATGGGCAACCTAAACCATCTACTTGGAGGATCATTCAGTTGGATAGAACAAATGTGAAGGTAATTGGGGAAATGGAGGATGTTCTCATTCATTTATCTTCGAATGATAAGGTGTGTCAATTCATTGATATTGTGGTGGCTGACATACCAGAAGCTTATGGGCTTGTTTTGAGCAGGAATTGGTCGGCAAAGCTGAATGGATATTTTGCCTCGGACTGGTCACATCTGTGGCTACCATATAAAGGAAGCCCAAATCAAATTAAATTTTTGAGGGAGCCCCACATGAAACACAATGTTACTCATCTCAAGGGTAAAAATGAACCAGTGGATTATGTTTTGGGAAATTACTTTATTGAGCTAGAACCATGAAACTATCAAGCTGAAGAAGCCAGCGATACATTAGACGCTAAGCCTGATCTCCTTCGGTTTTCACAGGCCGATGAAATTGATTGTAAAATAGTAGAATTAGATGTAGGTGTAGATGTTAATTTTTGCATAGTAGTGGTTAGTGATTTTTGGATGCTCTTCTGATGGTTCTAAAACTTTAGAGGGGTCAGGAGCTGGCTGTGTCTTGATTGACCCTAAGAAAAACAAACATTTTCTTTCATGTAGGTTAGAGTTTGAATGTACCAATAACACAGCTGAATATGAAGCATTAGTTCAGGGACTAAGAAAGGCAATTGAATTAAATGAAAAAAATCTGAAAGTGTTTGGAGATTCTGAAATAATTGTAAAACAAATTCGAAATCAAATACATTGCATTTCTCCTCATTTAAAAGCTTATCAAAATGAAGTATGGGATTTACTTAAATGCTTTAACGCATTTAACATTGTATCGATTCCTAGACTTAAGAATGCAGCAGCTGACTTATTGGCCACCTCAGCTGCGAGGCTTGTGCCCTCTAATAATCGATGCTCCGTTGAATTGCTTTTCAAGCCTTCAGTTCCATATATGATTACCAATCTACGAGTGTTCGATGATGATCAACAGATTATCGAATGCTTGACAAATGACGAGACCTTCAAAGGGGCAATTATTGATGATGAAGAGCATCAAGCCGAGCTAAAATTCGATAATTTTATTCCTAAAGGAGTCAGGACTTTAGAACAAATGTTTGATTTAAATGAGAAATTCAGAAGACCAGTGAATTTGAAGACTCATAGCTCGTCTCTACAGTTCAAGTTGATTAATTTGGGGACTGAAATGGAGCCTAAATATGTGAATTTGGGAAAATGTTGCTCCCTAGATGAAAGGAATAAGTTTATCATTCCGTTCAAACAATACAAAGATGTTTTTGCCTGGACGTATGAAGATCTGAAGACATATGACACTAATATAATCCAACATGTTATCCCCATCAGATTTGGGATCAAACCATATCAGCAGCCTTTAAGGAAAATGCATCCAAAATTAGAACCTTTAATCCAGAATGAAGTTAAGAAACTATTGGATGCCAACATTATCTTCAAGGTTAGACACTCGGAATGGGTTTCAAATCTGGTACCGGTAAGGAAGAAGTCCGGAGAAATCAGGCTATGTGTGGATTTCAGAAACTTAAATCGTGCTTCGGATAAAGACAATTATCCTGTCCCACCCATGGAGTAGATATTGCAAATGGTTTTGGGTTCTGAACTGTTCTCTTTATTAGATGGATTCTCAGGCTACAATCAAGTATTAGTAGCTGAAGAAGACAGACTTAAAGCGACGTTCAGGACCAGGTGGGGAACTTTTGCTTACGGAAGGATTCCCTTTGGACTCATAAACACTGGAGCTACTTTCCAGAGGGCTATGGACATAGCTTTCCACGATCTGATTGGCCGCAGTGCTGTAGTATACCTTGATGACATCACAAGTTTCTCAAAGAAAAGAGAGGAACACGCATTTCATCTAAAGTAGATTTTTGAACGCTGCCGAAAATATGGTATCTCACTAAACCCCAAGAAGTGCGTGTTTGCCGTTACAGAAGGTAAATTGTTGGGTCACGTGGTTTCTAAGAAGGGGATCTCCATAGAACCAGAAAGGATCAAAGCTATCGAACATATTCCTCTACCCCATAATAAAAAGGGCATGCAGTCATTTATGGGGACAATAAACTTCGTGCGAAGGTTTGTGCCAGATTTTGCGCAAATTGTTAAACCTTTGCAACAAATGGTAAAGCAAAGTGTACAATTCAAGTGGACTGATGTAGAGAAGAACGCATTTAGCAAAATCAAAACAGCTGTTGCACACACACCCTCCCTCAAAAGTCTGGATTTTGAGAAGGATTTTATTTTGTACACCTTCGCATCTGATGATTCACTAGCAGTTGTGCTTACCCAGAAGGAAGATGGGGGAGATGAGTTCCCCATATCATTTATGAGCACTGGTCTGCAGGGGGCCGAATTGAATTACCCAGCTGTGGATAAACAAGCTTATGCCGTATTCAAAGCGGTAAAACAATTCAAGCCATATATACTTAAGAACCGGACAAAGGTAATCGTTCCACACCCAGCTGTGAAATCTCTTTTCATACAAAAGGAGTTAGGAGAAAGAAGAGGCAACTGGGTAACGGTTCTACAGGAGTATGACCTCGAATTCAAGCCAACTTCCATAGTTAAAGGGAAAGGATTGTGCAAACTGATGACTGAAAGTAAAGACAATGAAGAACATGACTGGGAAGATGAAGCTGAGTTACATTTGATGGATGTATGTCCTCTTTTCAGAGCTCCGGACTCCTGGTATCGAGACCTTGTGCATTACCTTCAGGAGGGATTATTACCAGAACATTCGAATTCTAAGCAAAGAAGAGCATTACGTCTTAAATCAGCCTCATATCAGATTGTTGAAGGAATATTATTCATAAATAATTATGATGGAGTTCTTCTTAGATGCTTAGAGAAAGAAGATGCGAAAAAGGTAATGATAGATTTACATGATGGGCCTGCTGGAGGAAATTTCTCCGAAGATACTACAGCTCATAAAATTCTCAGAGTCGGATACTATTGGCCCACACTGTTCAAATATGCACACGCCCATGTCAGAAAGTGTGACATCTGCCAAAGGTGTGGTGGAAGACAAGTTAAAGTAGCAGGACCATTAAAGCCTGTTATGATAACAGAACCTTTTGAACAGTGGGGGATGGACATCATTGGAGAGATAAAGCTAAATTCTTCCTTGCAACACAAATATGTTATAACGACAACCGACTACTTCACTCGTTGGGTCGAAGCCATTCCGTTGCGTAAAGTAAATGAAGACGTGGTCATGGACTTCTTGCAAGATCATATTATGACCAAGTTTGGAGTTCCAATTTCTTTAGTTTTCGATAATGCTACTTACTTTTCCTCGATTAGATTAACTACATTTGCTCATGAGAAAGGAATTAAGTTGCATTACTCTGCTAATTACTATCCACAGGGAAATGGCTTGGCTGAATCTACGAACAAGAATCTGATTAGGATTTTAAAAAGGACGGTGATAGAAAACTAGAGGAGTTGGCACTCAGCATTACCAAATGCTCTTTGGGTTGACAGGGTCACCCCCAAGACTGCATTAGGTGTATCCCCGTATACCCTTGTTTATGGAAAAGAGGCCATTCTACCCCCCAATATCATGCTACCCTCTTCCATAATCACCCAAGAATCCAGAGGATCAAATAACGAAGTCTTGCAAATGAGGATACATAATCTTTTGAAGGCAGAAGAGTCTAGATCCAAGGCTAGAGAACGTTTTAAACAACAACATGAGGTAGTAAAGAGATGGTTTGATAAACACAAAGCTGGAACAAAAGATTTCGAGGTGGGAGATTTGGTTCTCAAGTGGGATCACCCTCATGATGAGAAAGGAAAACACACGAAATTTCAATAGTTGTAGGTAGGCCCTTTCCAGATTGCAACAAAACTTGGCCCCTCAACCTATAAATTGCAAGATCTATAGGGGTGGGAAGAGAACTTACCAGTAAATGGTTTAGTTCTCAAACCTTATTTTTCCTGAGTTTTGTTTTTGTTCTTTTGTTTTGTACATAAATAAGTTGCTTTGCTTGTTTATTTTTGATTTATTTTATTTCTGTTGGTTTTAGTTAAATTTTGGTTGATTTCAATAAAAGAGGCAAACCTTTGGGTGCATGGAGAGCATCAAAATTCTGGATTAACTAAAAATCTTTGATTATAAGATCGTGTACCATTGTTTTATCTGAAAGAATTTCTTCTAGATTAACAATTTTCCTAAATGGCTATGAACACATTGAAGTCCTACTTAATCCTTGTAAAATAACTCAGGATCAAAAGTCTAGAATACTCTTTTGAGGCTCCATTCATCTCACATGTAAAATGTCCCAGGGGGTGACAGCAAAAGACCCACGGAAAGGAAGCAGGGTAAACAATATATTATATATAAATGATCCCAGGCCAAGAATTCAAAGCCAAAAAGTAGACAAGAGTAAAAAAACTCCTAAGAAAGCAATATGTATCAAAACAAAGTACTGAACCATATAAGTACTGAATTGACAAAAGTTCTTCTCCGTCCGTGAGCTGAAAGTTAAATACATCTCTCACAAAAAAGGACACTATGGATAGAGGAGCCTGAATGAAAATTCAGAAAGAAGGGCATGCAGGAGGACTCACAAAGGACAAAAGTCCAAAAGAACAAAAGTGCAAAATGGCATGGGAATGAGGAACAAATGAATATTTTTGTTTACCACATGTCATAATCCTGTGGTGTCCAAGCTGGAAGCTACCCGAAGACAGACGTAATAAATGAAACTCATCTTCTTCGCCTTAGAAGAGTTATCTTGACTTGGAAACCTTGGTTTCCATTCTCCTAAATTGGACTATCATCAATAACTAAAGGTACATACGTTTGTCATTTGGGAAATCTAGATGTCTAGAAGAATTCAACACGTTGGTTTCTTGTCAAACATTCTGTTACTTAAGGAAGAAATTGTCCAGAGATCTAGGTTCACCAGATAGTCGCCAATTGTTGCAGCTGCAACTGTTTTTCCAAATTTTTGAAATTTTGGACCCTCCTCTTAAACTTTTATCTTGCCTAAAATTGTTTGGATCCATGAACTCTATTTTTGTTTCCCCTCTGCTACATGTTTGGATTGTTTTGAGGTCAACTGTTTTCGTGCTTTTCGGAAAATTGCTTATGTCTGAAACTGTTTGAGCTGTGGAATTTGAAGATTGGATTTAAGATGTTGCCCGTTTGATCTGCGATTTCTTTCTTTGATATCGGAAGTCTATTTCTTGTTTTCGCTGCTGTTTTGGAGGTGAAACAAACTTTTTTGTCGCTGCCCGGCCGAAAGTCTGTTGGAACTTAACGTTTTAGTTTGGTCGTTCGGAAGTCATTTAACCATGCATCGGAGCCATATTTCCCTTCGGGGCCACCGTTGCGGAAGCTAAACGATGATTTTTCTAATGGATAGCTTTGACTATTTCGATGCTATGATGTTATTATTTCGACTTGCTTTGCACTGTCGGAGGTTGGCTAAAGTTTGAGTCGGTGGTTTTTTGATCTTTATGAATCCGTTGTTTTGGAGATAAGACAAGCTTTTTGGACCATTGTACAACTTTAAGATTTTCCGAGCACTTAACGTTTTCACGATTTTTTTTTGCGCCATATCGTAAGGTTTTATAACTTTGATCGAAGGTGGTAGTCTGATTGCCTGCCACCATTGCGGCTCCCGAGTAAACTAAGTGTCCGCCATTTTAACTGCTCCACTCGTCGATGTTTTGTTACGGTTTTTGCTAATATGTTTGTTTTCCACGGAGCCCGTATTCTTTTCATCTTCCACCATTGCGGCTGCGTAATGCGCTAACCTCCCGACGTTATGTCGTTCTGTTTGTCGACAAGGAGTTTTCCACCCGATGCTATAGTGTTTAGTCTTTTTGACACCGATAGGCTTAATGGCCCTGTGGAACTTGTTGTCCATCTGAAGCCCTCCGTTGCGGATGTTATTTAAACTATCCTCCCGATGCTTTAGTGTTTTTCGCACCGGTGAAGGTTTTTCCCGCCTGTTTTGTGTGTCTTTTTACCCTATTTGATGGGTGACGGAGGTTTCATATTCTATATTTTTAAGGTCTTCGTGACAAGAACGTAGTACAAGGCCTCATTTTGATGATCATCATTATTGTTAGTATGGTTATGTTTGTTGAAAAGATGCAGTCCGAATTAATGATGAATTTTGTTTAACTGCAGGCGGATTTAGAAGATTCTTCAAACTCCTGCTGCAAAGACGACATAGCTGGAAGACAAAGCAGAAGAAAGCTGGCCGAAAAGCAATAGGTAGAGATATTCTAAGATCAACGAAATTTTTAAAGGACAAATAGAAGACAAAGCAAAATTGTTAGCAACAGGGGCTAGGCTTGGAAAGGTTCATCATTTACTAAGCTGGTCCCGTTTTATGAAGTACTCATAAATCTTAATCCGAAATGTAACGCATTATGTGAATCATGAGCACTCACAAGAGGACAAATTTGTGAGATTAAACGGTTGGGGGAGCCCAAAGGTCACACGGCTGGGGCAGCACAAGGGTTTTTGTTGTTTTGGTTTAAATATAGGAAAGTTAGAGTTTACAAGGGCTTTTTCCCTGGAGGAACTTGTGAACCCGTTGTTGTAAGAGGAACTACTTCGTTTTACAATAATAAATTACAAATTTTGCCATTTGGAGAAGGTGTTGTGTGGAATGTTCGAATTTGATAAAATGAATAATGTTGAAGGGGAACTATTTCGTTTTCAATTGTGTTTCATTAACTGTGAGAGCGTTCTAACTTTCTAAACCTATGTTCTTGTTTGAATGTTCTCTGGTTTATTCTGTGATAATTTCCACTGTGAGTAATGGAGGTTTAACGGTTGATGAGCTATCTTGTCGTGTATATCTTTATTCATGTTTATGTGTTTTGATTCTAAGAACAACTATCTGTGATTTATCTAAACAAGTGAATAGTATTACATTACTCATAAATTAATATCTTGCTCCCTAGGGATAGCTTAGTTAGCCCTGTTTTTTCTAGTTGTGTGTGATTTAGATGTGAGAGAGTCTAAGATGAGAGGTAAGAACCTACGCATCACATTGTTACCACTCCTTGCATTCTTAATCAATCTGCATTTTAGCTAGGCACTTGCATATCATACTTAAAACTAAAACACAAAAAATATACACGGTGGACCGGGCCACAACCGGTAAATTTTTTTATTTTTGTCACTTGACCTATGGTAGCCGGACCATAAACCTGACAGATTCCCTACACCAAACAGTCACGGGCTAGTTGGGAACGTTGACTAGGGAGAATCCCTTGCTGTAGTTGCCTGCGAACTTCCAGGCCTCAACACCACTCGAATTATTAAAATGAAGTAGGGGATGTGTAGAAGACATTATTAGAGACTCATATGCATAACCAATTGACCTCCCATGACTGTTATTACTTCTTTCAATCAGATATAAAAACTAGTTTTGGACCCTTGGGGAAATGAGGTGTAGTTTGCTCCAATTGCTATGAAATTTGACCCAATGACAACAAATTCTCAATTACTGAACATGAAACCCATAATATAATTTAATTACACTCCATTCATTCATAAATCATCAATATTTTATACATCCATTCGAATCCATCAAGATTACAAGAGTTTACAACAAGGTAGTGGGGAAATGGCACTGTTTCTTCATTGTTGATCAATAATACATAAGATTTATTGGCCTTTCGACCTGAGATATTTCTGAACTTAAAGAGAAGATCATTTATATCAGAATACAAAACAATGGAGCAAGAGAATCTCGCTCAAAGAGATGAATAGCTCACCAAGTGCGTCTCACTCCATAGAGATGAAATATGGTGAAAACACTTGAGATGAAAGGAAGAATAAGTTGAACTTGATATTTCCACGAGCTACTGTAGCTTGCACCTATAACTTATGACTCCATTAAATCTCCTTTAAATACCTGATTGGCCTCTCCAAACACCAACTAGGATGAGAATCTTTCACCCTCGAAATTGGCTAAGGCATGAACTAGTCATCCACTAGCTCTCTCTCTTCACAATAAAAATTTTCACAAATGATCAAAAGGGGATTCTCATGGCTGATCCATGCATTTTATAAACATTATTGGTCTTCTAAGGTTCCAAATACATCCATAAACCAAATCCAAGTCGAATTGGTGTGGCTGCTCATGCTATGCCATGTGGCCTCTCTCTTCACCTTCCCTCTTCTCCCAAATTTGAGTAGGAGCCTCTTGGCCTTCTCCAACTCCCATGAGCGCCCTCTATGATTCTATATTCAGGCCTAACATGTCAGATATGTTAGATGTCAGCCTTCAAATCTGACTTGTGTCATAACTTTCATAGAATCTCCATCATTGGTGTCATAGATGCCATAAATGTAAGTGGAATCTAGCCAAGTGTCCATGAAACTCCCATTTGGCCCTTCCTCTCCCCATGCAAGTTACAATTCATCCCAAATTATACCTATGAAGTATATGTATAATTATATTAACCTTATAATCCATCCAAAAACATTAGGAGTCCCATAGTTTCGAGATTGCAAGAGGAGGATGCCACTTAACATAGTAATTCTAGCTTGAGTGGGCCCCATAGTCTCCATGAGTCTCCATTATCCATAGCCATTTAATTTTTCACTTGAATTCATTTAATTAAATCCATTAAATATATATTTATTCCTTCTAATGTCTAAATACCATTTATTAGCTCCCTTATTAACTTCCCAATGTTTCCACCCAACCTAGGGAACTAGTAGGATTGATGGAATTTTCCTGCTATGCAATTTTTTGAATGGGGACATTACAGTCCTCCCCACCCAATATTGCTTGTCCTCAAGCAATTTCAGATTTGGATGTTGCAAAATATTCTCCTCTTCCCATGTGGCATCTTCACTTGGTAGATCCTTCCATTGCACCAAGTATTCTTTGATTGTTCTGCTCCTCAATCTTCTCTCCCTTGTCTTCAAAACCTTTTCCGGAATAAATGTAAGCTATCCTTCATCATCCAAAGGAGGGAGTGTATCTGAAATGACAATTTGCTGACCAATCTCTTTCTTGAGACAAGAAACATGAAATACATTATGAATTTTACTCCCTTCCGGAAGTTCCAACTCATATGCTACTTCTCCAATCTTCTGGATTGCCTTGTAGGGCCCATAGTATCTTGGCTTTAGCTTTTCTGGTCCATTCCTTTTGAGAGATGTTTTTTTGTATGGATGCAACCTCAAATACACTAAATCATCAACCTGAAAGGTCCTTTCCTCTTTATGTTTATCTGCATGTTTTGCTGATTTTGGGAAACGTGCAAATTGTCTTTTAAAAGCTTTAAAATTTATTGGATTTCTTCCACCCAATCTTTAGCTTTTGGAGCTCTACTATCACCAAATATCATATCAGAAAATGTAAGTGCATCATAACCATATAATTCTCTTAAAGGAGACATCCCTATTGACACGTGAAAGGTGGTGTTGTAGCAAATTTAACCCAAGTGTAGCCATTTTGTCCAAGCTTTTTGCTGTTCTCCCACATAGTTTCAGAGGTACCCTTCCAACCATTTATTCACCCTCTCTGTTTGTCCATCAGTTTGGGAATGGTAGCTTGTACTTGGAGTCAAATAAGTGCCCACCAATCTAAAAATTTCTTTCCAAAAAGCACTCATTAATATACTATCTCTATCACTCACAATGCTCTTGGGGAGCCCATGCAATCTGAAGATTTCTTTGAAACTAAGGTCAGCCACTTACGCAGCACTAAAAGAGAATGTAACAGTAAAGAAATGAGCAAACTTAGTCAATCTATCCCCTACCACATATATGCAATCCTTGCCCAATGATTTGGGCAAACCGGTGATGAAATCCATCGATATACTATCCCATTTTTGCTTTGGAATGGGCAATGGTTGTAATAAACCAGCTAGGTATGTGTGTTCTGATTTATTTTGCTGACATACCTTACATTCATTCACATACTTCTGAACATCTTCCTTCAACCCCTTCGAATATAACCTTTTCCTTAGTTTCCTATAGGTTTTGAAGATCCTCGGATGGTCTGATAGTGACGAATCATGTGCTTCCTGCAAAAAATTGTACTTAAGCTTCGAATCTCGAACCAAATAAATTATGCCCTTATAGTATATCAGCCCATTCAAAATTCTGTAGTTATCATCTCCCATGAGTCCATATAATACGTGACGAGCAATCTTATCTTTGGCATATTCAACTAGTAGCATGTCTTTCCAATTTTTAGTACTGTCCATGAGAGAAAAAGAAGGTCTTTGAGATAATGCATTTGCTACAATGCTATTCTTTCCTTTCACATATTTAATATAAAAATCATAAGCTTGGATCTTGCTTACCCACTTTTGTTGCCTTTCATTTAGATCCTTTTGGGTAAGGAAGTGTCTTAGACTATTGTGGTTAGTTTTCACCACAAACTTGTTGCCTACCAAGTATTGTCCGAATTTGGCCGAGGCATGCATGATGGCCAATATCTCTTTGTCATATATGGAGTAAATCTTTTCATGAGGTTGAAACTTTCTACTCAGCAAAGGCTATAGGGTGTTGGCCTTGCTTTAGGATAGCCCCTACTCCTCCACCTGAGGCATCACATTCAACAACAAAAGGATTAGAAAAATTAGGTAATGCAAGTATGGGACAACTACTCATAACCTCTTTCATTTTTTGGAAGACCTTTTCAGCCTCTTCATTCCACTTGAAAGCATCCTTCTTAGTCAAATCAGTGAGTGGAGAAATCAACTTTGAGAACCCTTTCACAAACTTCTTGTAGTGTAATGCCCTCTTCTGCTTAGGCATTGAGGACCGACCTGCTAACCTATATGATTCCTGTAGGTTCGAGCGGGCATTGACAGTCAGGGAATCAGCTTTAGATTGATGCCATACAAGGAATATCTAGGGCATCAATATTATATCATCATTGGGTAGAAGAGGGCCACTAGATCCAAAAGCCACCTGCATGCATGACATTTGAGCATGATTTAATGATGCATGCATCCGATTGAGTCTCCATGCACCTACATGCAAGTCAATTGCAAATTAGAAGTTAAAGTGACCTAATTAGGTCAAAATTTAGGTTATTCATAGTTTAAAGTTATAAAAGAAAGATAAAGTGAATGGAGAAGGACACTTATGATTATTGTTGCTTTGAAGCTTTTGAGTAGTAACACAGTGTGCGTCCACTGCAGTTGGGGTTGAAGATGACGTCTTCAGCTAATGAGGTTTCAACAGTGAAATATCTACCCTAGTCTCCTTCAGGGTATACCATCCAGGTCCACCATCAACTCTTCATCTTATTCATCCATATACAATTATCTGGCACCATCAGAAGGTTGTTTGCAGGGACACATGTGCAGCCGTAGCAAGGGTCTTAGCTGGAAAGCCCCAAAGCATTCCATGGGTCCCCAGATCTCCATTTATCTTTGAAATACTAGCACCATTCTCATCATCAGAATCATCCTTCAGTACCAGGTGATTATCAACTTCCAGTTTGCTCACCCGGATCAGTTCTCATCAGTTTTGTGTAGCTGGGGGCGTGAGCAGCTAAAATAGCAAACCAATTCGCTAGCCTACTTAGAGTGGTCAGAACTTCTGCATGCTTCAGGCAATCTCTCCGACATGAGAAGACCTTCATTCCTACAAATTCTCACTTTCATCAGACAACTCCTTCACCAAAAACGCCATCTTTAGCTGATTGAGGGGTTCGTGTTGATGGGGTAACACCGGAGGCAAGGAGCACCAGTTCTTCACTAGATCAGTTCTTGATGCATGCGTATTATCTCTGGAGCATTGTTAGCTGGCATTATCAATGGTAAGTGTTGATTTGTCACCATAAAATTTCTGCCCTAGTTAGCTATAAAATAGGGCCATTCGCCCGACACTTTGCATGCAAGTTTATTTTCAGTATTATTGTAAATCGGGAAAATAGTGGAATATATGCATCTGGGATATTACAATGGTATCCAAGCTATTTTCCTTTCCAGCTGTGGGCATGCAAAATTATAAGTGAATTCAAAAGACCCATACAACATTACTTACCAGAGATAGAGGTGTAGAGACAAAGAAGACGAGTTAGAAGACATAGATTTAGGGAACATAGAGTATCGGTTTGGAAAGGGAAAAGAAACAATGGTCAAGGATGATAAAACAACTTTCAATAGTCTCATATCAGCCATAAATGACCTCCCTACTAGGAAAAAAGAAATGATGAGTACCTTTAGGCAAATGACTGAGAAAAATGGGCCCACCCCACACAGTCCTGTATTTCCCAATAGTGATAGAGTATCCAATAGCAATAGTAGGGAGCACTTACATACCAACATGCAGATCCATCCCTATATATACAACCCTTTCTGACCCGCCATACCTCAATTCTTAGATAGTTCGACTGGAGTGCCTCTAGCACAAGTAGAACCAGAAGAATCCATGAGTGCCTATCTTAGAGAATATAGAGCTTTAGGAGAGGACTTCTATTCAGCCATGACCTTCACTGACTTCTGCCACTTTAAAAGTAAGAACAAACCCAAAGCTTACAATAGTCCATTTACCCAGAACTATGAGTTACATCACACTGTAGGGAAACTGACTATCCCTACCTTTGACGGCACCCAGGGTGGCCCAACCTGGAATTAGGTGCAGAAGTTGGATACATACTTCCAGCTCAACCCCATGATTGAGACGGATGCCATTAAATTGCCTACTTTGCATTTGGACGGAGAATCACATGAGTGGTGGTACCACGGGTTAGTGACGCTGGGTCATAATACCATCACATCATACCCAGATTTTACACGGAGGCTCAGTGAGCGATTTGATGGGAAGGACCCTGGGGTGCACTTTAGAAAGCTAGCACAACTCAAGCAGACAAGCAGTGCATATACATTTATTTCAGAGGATAGCAGTCATGGTAACATATATATCAGAGAGCAAGTTGATTATGTTGTTCACTGAGGCTCTCACTAAACCCTTATGGGGATGGGTAAAGTCTTATAGGCCCACCACCTTAGTAGATGCCATCAGCCAGACTAGAGACTTGTAGGATGCAGTGCCCAAAAATAGGTTCCCTCCCAGAACCAATTTCCCTATTAAAGATAGAGAGAGGAAACCCTTTAAGAAATAATGGCCCAAGAAAGAATGGATGGACAATGATACCCAACATGACCTTAGAGAAAAAAGTTATGTTTCACTTGCCAAGAACCATGGGTACTAGGTCACAGATGTTCAGGAAAAGGAAAGGCCTACTACATAGAGGCCTATTCCGACAGTGGGGAGGATGAGGATTATCAGGATCAGGATCAGGGCGAGACACCAGAGACAGTTGCAGAGGGACAGGCCTCAGGAGGTACCATGCTACCATGATAAGGGTTACTAGATTTCACACTCTCCGGATCAGAGGTACCATATAGGGCCATAGAGTGGGAGTGCTGATAGATGATGGGGCATCCCACAACTTTATTGATGCGACATGGGTTAAAAAGAGAGACATTCAAACTGAGAGTTTTGATGGGTTTTCAGTAGCTGCAGTAGGTCACACCATGGAGTGTAGTCAAAGGATTCCTAAATTGAAAATAACACTTGGGAATTATACAGTGATAGAGACATTCTATGTGGTACTAGGAGTTCAGTGGCTGTATTCCATAGGGAAATATTCCACAAACTACCAGACCATGGAGATGGAGTTTACAGGAGCAAAGGGACAAAATGTAGTATTGAGAGGGATGAATACCTACCCTCCCACAACAGTGACATCACACAGGATGGAGGCAGTACTCCAACAGGGAGATATTGACTGGGCTGCAAAGTGTTTGGTTAGCTTCAGGAAATGACCAGATGAGGCCACACAACATCCAACAGATATAGAGGCCTTACTGCAGAAGCACAAGGCAGTATCCAGAGACCTTCCAGTAGGTCGACCTCTAGATAGGGGATTTGAGCACATTATTGAGTTAGAGGAGGGGACTCAAGCAATTATCACCACTCCTTACAGACATCCCAAGAGGTATAAAGATGAGATAGAGAGTATAATCAAGGAACTACTCAAACTAGGGTACATGAAACCTAGCTCCAGTCCCTTTTCATCTTCAGTAGTGCTAGTAAATTAAAAATATGGAACCTTATGCATGTGCATTGATTACAGGCCACTCAACAAGAATACCATAAAGAACAGGTATCCCATCCCTAGGATTGATAAGTTGATGGATGAACTATAGGGGGAAAATTACTTTTACAAGATTGATCTCCACTCAGGGTACCATCAGATTCGGGTTAGGGAACATGATGTTCCAAAGACCGCTTTCTGTTGCCACTACAGACATTATGAGTTTCTAGTGATGCCATTCGGGCTCACTAATGCACCATCTACTTTCCAGTCATGCATGAACCATATCTTCAGGACTCAGTTACGTAGGTATATTTTGGTATTCTTCGACAACCTATTGATATACAGTAGAACTTGGGAAGAGCATTTGAGACATCTAAATGAAGTACTTGGCATTCTGCAGGAGCAGTCACTATATGCTAAAATTTCCAATTGTGATTTTGACATGTAGGACATGTTATACTTAGGGCATGTGATAGGGACCAACGGGGTCCAGGTGCACTTATAGAAGATTCAAGCAATATTGGATTGGCCTACGCCTAAAAATGTGACAAAACTGAAGGGATTTTTGGGCCTTTGCACCTACTACAGGAGGTATGTCAGTGGATTCTCACAGATGATTGCACCCCTCATAGATCTTACCAAGAAGGGAGCATTCAATTGGTTGGAGACAACACAACAGGAATTCGAGAAAATGAAAAAGGTAACGAGTTCATGCCCAATATTAGCTTTACCAGAATTTTATCAACCCTTCGTGTTGGAATGTGATGCTTCAGGAGAGGGAATTGGGGTAGTTTTAATGAAGAACAATCACCTAATTGCATTTGAGAGCAGGAAGCTCAAATACTATGAGCTCCACTATTCGATATATGACAAAGAGATGTTAGCCATTCTCCATGCACTAACCAAGTTCAGGCAGTACTTAGTGGGTGGCAGATTCAAGGTTAAGACAGATCACAACAACTTGAAATACTTCCTAGAGCAGAAAGAGCTAAACGAAAGACAACAGAAATGGGTATGCAAAATTCAGGCCTATGACTTCAAGATTGAGTACGTAAAGAGAAAGAACAATGTAGTGGTCGGTGCACTTTGTAGACGACCATCTACTTTATCTCGTATGAGCATCTCATCAGATTGGAGATCTCATCTTTTGGTTGAGTACTCCAAAGATAAGTTTGCTTGCAAGCTATTGGATGGACAAATTCAAGCTGATAGGTACCGAGTAATTGATGACATCATATACTACAAGAATAGAATCTTCTTGGTTCTAGAGTCTCCCCTCAAGAAGAAAATTTTACAGGCATCGCATGATTCACCATCAGCAGGGCATCAGGGGTTTCTCAAGACCTACAGATAGATTAGAGAAAGGTTCTCATGGAAGGGCTTAAAAAATGATGTGATACAACATGTGAGAGAGTGCAACTTGTGCCAACAAAACAAAATAGAGCACACCCACTCGACTGGTTTACTACATCCCTTACCTATTCCTGAGCAGAAGTGGGAGAGCATATTTATGGACTTCATTACTGGGTTGCCAAAGGTTCAAGGAAAAGACTCCTTATATGTAGTAGTGGAAAGATTGACCAATTTCGCTCACTTCTTTGCCATTTCTTCTGATTATTCAACAGCATAGGTAGCCGAACTATTTTTCAGAGAGGTGTTTAGACTCCATGGGTTACCCAAGACCATTGTTAGTGACAGGGACAACAAATTCACAGGAGCCTTTTGGCAAGAGCTTTTCTGGTTAGTGGGGATTGAGTTAGCCATGAGCATAAGTTATCATCCATAGAGTGATGGGAAGACAGAGATTGTCAACAAGTGGATTGAGGGATACTTGAGAAATTACGTAGCAGGTCAGCAAAGGACATGGATCAAATGGCTACACTTGGGTGAACATTGTTACAACACCACCCACCATATGACCATCGGGATGACCCCTTTTCGAGCTCTGTATGGGTATGATGATTCCACTTTTACAGACTGGATATTCGATGATAGTAGGGCCCCCAAGTCCAACGAGTGGATTCAGGAGGGTCAAGATATCCTCAAGATACCCAGGGAGAACATATAGGCTGCTCAAAATTAGCAGAAGATATATTCGGATAAGCACTGGGTTGAGCACAGATTTGAGGTAGGAGACTTTGTTTATTTATGCCTCCTACCTTACTGACAATCATCTCTTAAAAAGAAAGGAGTAGAAAAACTCAAACCTCGCTTCTATGGTCCATACAAGATAAACCGGAAGGTTGGAGAGGTAGCATATGAGCTAGAACTACCCGCAGAGAGCAAGATTCACAACGTATTTCATATCTCCAACCTCAAGAAGGAAGTTGGCCAATAGATTGTTACATCTTTCAGGCTGCCCCCCCTTGATGATGAGGGGCAATTGATTATGATTCTGGAGTGCATATTAGAGGTACAGGAGTGGAAACTGAGGAACATAATAATTAGAGACTACTTAGTTCAGTGGAAAGATCTGCCTATAGAGGAGGCCACTTAGGAGGGAGAATAGGTATTACAACGCCCAGCTTTACAGTTGCTTTAGGACAAGCAAATTCAAGCGCGGAGGACTGTAATGTCCTCTTCTGCTTAGGTATTGAGGACCGACCCACTAACCTATATGATTCCTATAGGTTCGAGTGGGCACTGACAGTCAGGGAATCAACTGTAGACTGAAGCCATATAAAGAAGATCTAGAGCATCAATATTATATCATCATTGGGTAGAAGAGGGCCACCAGAGCCAAAATCCACCTACATGCATGACATCTGAGCATTATTTAATGACGCATGCACCCGATTGAGTCTCCATGCACCTGCATGCAAGTCAACTGCAAATTAGAAGTTAAAGTGACCTAATTAGGTTAAAATTTAGGTTATTCGTAGTTGAAATTTATAAAAGAAAGATAAAGCAAATGGAGAAGGAAACTTATGATTATTATTGATTTGGAGCTTTTGAGTAGCAGCATAGCGTGGGACCATGACAGTTGGGGTTGAAGACGACGTCTTCAGCTAACGTGGTTTCGGTAGTGAAATATCTGCCCTAGTCTCCTTCAAGGTATACCATCTAGGTCCACCATCATCTCTTCATCTTATTCATGCATATACAGTTATCCAGCACCATCAGAAGGTTGTTTGCAGGGACACGTGTGCAGCCGTAGAGGGGGGGTTTTGCTGGAAAACCCCAAAGCATTCGTTGGGTCCCTAGATCTCCATTTATCTTTAGAATACATGCACCACTCTCATCATCAGGATCATCCTTTAGTACCAGGTGATTATCAGCTTCCAGTTTGCTCACCCGAATCAGTTCTCATTAGTTTTGTGTAGGTGGGGGCGTGAGCAGCTAAACTAGCAAACCAATTTGCTAGACTACTTAGAGTGGTCTGAACTTCTGCATGCTTTAGGCAATCTCTTCGGTATGGGAAGACCTACATTCTTGCAAATTCTCACCTCCATCAGCCAACTCCTTCACCAAAAATGTCATTATATCTGATTGAGGGGTTTGTGCTGCTAGGGTAACACTGGAGGCAAGGAGCACCAGTTCTTCACCATATCAGTTCTCGATGCATACGTATTATCTCTGGAGCATTATGAGCCGACATTATCAGTGGTAAGTGTTGATCTGTCACCATAAAATATCTGCCCTAGTTAGCTATAAAATAGGGCCATTTTCCTGACACTTTGCATGCAAGTTTATTTTCAGTATTATTGTAAATCGAGAGGCTTAACCAAGCCCTAGAATAGAAAACAATGGAATATCTGCATCTGGGATATTACATGTAGTATGTACATATTCCAATGAAGCCTGTTAATTCTGTGATATTTTTTGGTGATGGCCATTCTAAGATAGCACTGATCTTTTCCATGTGCACTTTCACTCCATCTTTCCCAATAATGTTCCCAAGATATAATAGTTCTCTCATCCCAAACTCACATTTAGACATCTTAGCATACAAAGACTGTTCTTGCAAAGTTTTCAACACAATCTCTAGGTGTTGCAAATGCTCTTCCCAAGTTTTATTGTAAATGAGAATATCATCAAAGAAGACTAAAACAAGCCTTCTAAGCTGCTTTGCAAAAGATTATATTCATACATGCTTGAAATGTAGCTAGATCATTAGTCAACCCAAATGGCATAACAAGAAACTCAAAGTGACCATAATGACATCGAAAAGCAGTCTTTTGCACATCTTCCTCCTTCATCCGAATTTGGTGAGAACTAGATCTAAGCTCAATTTTGGAAAATTAATTAGCTCCAAATAGCTCATCCATGAGCTCATCAATCCTAGGAATAGGATATCTATTCTTTATGGTCTTCTTGTTCAAATCTCTAAGTCTATACACATCCTCAAAGTTCCATCTTTTTTCTTTACCAACACTACTGAAGAAGCATAAGGGCTAGAGCTTGGTCTAATGAGTCCCAAATCTAAGAGTTCTTGAATGGCCTTCTCAATCTCATCTTTGAACTTCTTGGGATGTCTATAAGGTGGTATTTGAATGGGTGAAGTACCCTCCTCCAAAACAATGTTATGCTCAACCCCCCTATTAGGTGGTCTACCATGTGGAAGATCTCTGAAAACTTTTTCATATTTGTGCAAAAGTGTCACTATATCCTTTGGGTGTTTAACAACTCTTATTTTTGGCTTGGGAGAGGTGATATAACATTCAACAGCCCATTCTATATCACCATGCCTCAATATAGAACTCATACTATTGCAATTTACTACTTGTTTTGGGTAAGTGTGTTGCCCTCTCACAACCCTTAGTACACCTATTGAATCTTGAAATTTCATTTTAGGAATTTTATAATTTACTGAATGTTCTCCTATAGAATGTAGCCATTGTAATCCCAATACTACATTAGTATCACCAACATCAACCACATAAAAACTATCAACAAAAATATTGTTACCTATGGTGACTTGCAGCTTTGGAACCCATGTGTTGCATTGCATTGTGTTGTGACCTGGAATGACAACTGTGAAGGCATCGAATGGTTCACTAGTATCTTTCTTTTCTCCATCATCTATGCATCAATGAAATTATGTGTAGCTCCTCCATCTACCAAAACTGAAGCTCTTTGTCCCAATAGTGACACCCTTGCATCGAATAGTGTGATAGCGAGGCACTGCTGAAAGTACTTCCTTTCTTGGTTTGTCCGGTGAAGGCTGATTTTCTTCTTCAGCTGTTGTCTCATATGCCTCCTCTTGATCTGAAATGTGCCCTTCTTCATCCATACCCCCTTTATACTCATCATTATCAGAAAATACTTATATGTATTGAGCTTTTCCTTTAGCACATTTATACCCCGGTGTTCATCCCTATTTTGTCCTTCTTTCTTATTCTTTTCAGATGTATCTCTTTGCCAAAACATCTTATCAGGTGCATCCTTTTTCCAAGGCTTTCTTTCAAATCTGAATTTAGGCTTGGGAGGAAATCTTGTTCTAGGAAGCACATTTTGAAGATCTGTAGTCAAGCTCATTGCATCATTTAAGTTAGTAGGCTTGTGGGATTTGACCAAACCTTTTAAGGGTGCTTCTAAACCTTCAATGAACAACAATACTAACCTTCCCATAGATATACTAGCCACCTTAATTGATAATCTTTGGAATTCCAACATATATTCAATAGGAGTCCCTACCTGCTTCAATTGTGCTAGTTCTTTGAAAGACAATTCTAGATCTTTTTGCTCAAACCTTTCTAATACCCTTTCAACAAATTCCCCATATGTTTTAACCTGATCATGACCCTAGGTTTTCAGGCCATGGAACCACCATTCATTGGAATCTCCATCCGAGTGCAAAATAGCCATTTTTAAAGCATCTTCTTCCACCAGTGGATTCAGTTGAAAATGCGCATCTAATTTTTGCACCCAAGTTTTAGCAGAACTTTGAGATGAACCATCAAAAGTAGGAAGTGGCACTTTACCTATGGCACAATTCAAATATTTGTTTTGGTGTAGAGACTTATTGTCCTCCTTCTTTTTGAGTTTGTTTTCCATGGTGAAGTACTGCTTAAATGTTATACTTCTCCTACACTCTTCATCTAATTTAGCCCATTCTTTTGTTATTGTATCAATTTCAATATGAATGTTAGTCTCTTATTTGGGAATAAGAAATTTAGGTAAAGTAGACCTTGGTGTGCTCTGAAAATCATGGGGTCTATTATGAGGTCTTGTTCGTGAGAAAATGTGCTCACCCATTGTCTTCTTTTCTGCTGATTGTGAACTACCACTATCTCATATTATCCCTTTGCCTCCCATTTAACTGGCCATCAATTTGAATCCTTTTGCTATATGTTGGGTGATGTCTACCATATGTTGGGTTATGTCCTTGGATATTTCTTCAAATAGGGGTTTTATAAGTTTGAGATACTCCATTTTCTCCTTAGTGTAGTCTTCTCCCTCGTGAGCCATAACTTTAGTCAAAGGTACCTTTTTTCCTTCTAGTTCTTCTTCTACAAGCCTAGCACCTTCCAATTCAGATTCTAAGGGTGGTGGTTTATTGATTTGAATAATTTTTAACACCATTAGGTGCCAATACCATGCTTTGATACCTCTTGTAATGTCCTTTTTTAAAATGTTTACCAAAATGCCCAATTTTCCAAAATTTTCACAATTTTCGCTCTTGACTAGTTTTAGTGTCTTGGTCTCCAAATCAACCCAATTGCTCCCAAATATTCAGAGAAGATGTATAAATGATATAATAACTTAATTATTATTTTCATGGATGTATTATTTCCCTATAATCACTTCTACAAGTCTGTACTAAATTCTGAACAAGATAGATGATTTTACTGCGCAATTTTGGGCTCAAATCCCCCTTGGGGTAAGTGGTAGAAATGAATTCCTAAATGTGCAGAAACCCACTATAATTCTTAAATTGAAGTAGGGGATGTGTAGAATAAATTATCAGAGACTCATATGCATAACCAATCGACATCCCATGGCTGTTATCACTTCTTTCAATCAGATATAAAAAACTAGTTTTGGACCCTTGGGGAAATGAGGTGTAGTTTGCTCCAATTGCTATGAAATTCGACCCAATGGACACAAATTATTAGTTACTGAAAATTAAACCCATAATATAATTTAATTACAGTCCATTCATTCATAAATCATCAATATTTTATACATCCATTCAAATCGATCAAGATTACAAGAGTTTACAACAAGGTAGTGAGGAAATGGCATTGTTTCTTCATTATCGAGCAATAATACATGAGATTTCTTGGAATTTCAAACTGAGATATTTCTGAACTTAAATATCAGATAATTTACATCAGAATACAAAATAATGGAGCAATAGAAGCTCCCTCAAAGAGATGAATATCTCACCAAGTGCGCTTCACTCCATAGAGCTGAAATATGGTGAGAAAACTTGAGATGAAAGGAAGAACAAGCTGAAATTAATATGTCCACAGGATGTTGTATATTGTACCTATAAATTATGACCCCATTGAATCTCCTTGAAATACCCAAGTGGATTCTCCAAACACCAACTAATATGGGAATCTTTCACCCTCAAAATTGGCTAAGGCATGAACTAGTCATCCACTAGCTCTCTCTCTTTACAATAACAATTTTCACAAATGATCAAAAGGGGATTCTCATGGATGATCCCTGAATTTTATAAACATTATTGGTCTTCTAAGGTTCCAAATCCATCCATAAACCAAATCCAAGTCGAATTGGTGTGGCTTCTCATACTATGCCATGTGGCCTCTCTCTTCATCTTCCCTCTTCTCCCAAATTTGAGTAGCAGCCTCTTGGCCTTCTCCAAATCCCATGAGCACTCTATAATATGCTCTATTCAGGCCTGACATGTCAGATATTTTAGATTTCAGCCTTCAGATGTGACTTGTGTCATAACTGTCATAGAATGTCCATCATTGGCCCTTCCTCTCCCCATGTAAGTTACAATTCATCCCAAATTTGACCTATGAAGTATATGGACAAGTATATTAACCTTATAATCCATCCAAAAACATTAGGCTTCCCATAGATTCAAGATTGCAAGAGGAGGATGCCATTTAACATAGGAATTCTAGCTTGAGTGGGCCCCATAGCCTCCATGTTTCTCCATTCTCCATAGCCATTTCATTTTTCACTTGCATTCATTTAATTAACTCCATTAAATAAATATTTATTCCTTATAATGTCTAAACACCATTTATTAGCTCCCTTATTAACTTCCCAAAGTTTCCACCCAACCTAGGGAACTAGTAGGATTGATGGAATTTTCCAGCTATGCAATTATTTGAATGGGGACATTACATACAGAAGGGGTCTTTAAGGTGAGTATTAGAGCTTGACAGACACAAGGGGACATAGAAAGAGTAGCTAGATATATAAATGGACTGAGATATGAGATACAAGATGAAATCAGCTTGTTGAATTTGAAAACTTTTGAAGATGCTTATTATGCAGCCTCAAGGGTAGAAGAAAATATACTAAGAAAACATAACCAGAAGAGCGAACTGAGAAATACAGTAAGAGGGAAAGCATTTCCAAACAGAGGAGGTAGGACTCCTAAAGATGAGGTAGAAGGTTCTAGTAGCCAGGAAAACCAAAGAGGAGGATTCAGAGGAGGTATAGGAAGAGGTAGAAATAGAGAAGTGAAATGCTATACATGTAGAGAAATTGGACACATGTCATGGGAATGACCAAGGAATAAACATACAGCTTAGAGGAATGAAAACATTGTTGAGGCTCGTGAGGAGTCCAGTGAAGAAGCAGGGGTGAATAATCCTCTTGAGGAAGGAGAATATCTTATGTTGAAGAGAGTTTTAGTAAAGACAGAGAAAAAAGTGCATGAACCAGCCCAGAGAAAGAGTTTGTTCAGGACTAAATGCAAGTCACAAGGAAAGTGTTGTAAGATGGTTATTGACAGTGGTAGTACAAATAATTTGGTCTCCACTGTGTTAACACTAAAAAATGTTCACCTATCTCTCTATGGTCCAAATCATAATCATACTTCATATTCCCACCATTTATTCCTCTAGTTTGATCTTCATAATTGTTTTTGCACTAAATATGGTCCAAAACATCATTATTCCTTCCCCATAAATGAAGGGAAGATGAGCATTTATTGTGATTTATCCCCACTCTCTCATAAAAAGGGTAAAAAACCCTAAAAATGAGAATAGATCAAAATACCATAGATAAATACCATGGGTCAAAAAGCCCTTGGACCATCCTATAAATACATTGTGAAGGACTCCTCCAAAACACTTTTGGTTACTTTTTGTCGTTTGCTCTCAGTCAGACAACCTAATTTTTTGCCATTATTTTTCCACGCCATTTCCCATGGTGTATGTTGAGCTTGCTCCATACCCATTTGGATCCACATTCCCCATCCGACAACCACAAGTGGAGTAGATTGGATACCAAAACCGTGGAGCTGTGTAACCATCTTCTCGAACGGCTACAGTGGCCCAACATTTCAGAAGATGTATCTTTTTTCTTGTCTTATTTTGCATTATATATCATGAAAATCTAAAAATCATTGTTATTGTCATTTTTCTTTCCTATTGTTATTGTTGAACTCTACCTTATGCTCTGGAGGATCTAAGGTTGGTGCTTTTGTGCGTAGCTGGGGAGAAATCCCCACTACAGTTTTGGTGACATCACTTAGTTGATCCATATGGATATTTGCTTTTGCAGGTTTTTCTATTGGTTTGTTCTCCTTTGCTTCACTCAGTCGTCACAGATCTGGCCCTGTCGCGGCAAATTTGAACCAGTATTGCGTCAGTGCCTGCACCCCGTACCTAGTAAGTACCCATTTAAAAAAAATTTCCTGTTCGATTTTGAGTCGCACTTATCCAGCCAAAATTTGTGACCCAGTTGCACCTTTTTGACCGATAAGTGCGACCTAGGTCACACCTTTTGCTCCGATACGTTCGACAAGGCTCAGAAATCCAGATCATTCCTATCTAGGCTTCCGGAGCAACCCTGATCGCTATTGTGACTCTATTTCGAGCAACTTGTCGTGCTTAATCCTCTGTTTTGTATGACCTGAGTCCGTCGATTGTTTTTTTGCTTTGATTGCACTTGTTTCCCTGTTCTATGTGACCTCGATTGTGCCTATTTTATCGATAGGTGCGAGCTAGAGTTTTCCAGTCCTTTTTCATGCTTGAGATCCCTGTTTCAGACCCCCTGTTTGTGTTATACCCCTTTCTGACCTATTTCTGTCCAAATTTAGTCCTTTGCAACCCCTTGGTTTGTTTTGCATTGTACCTGAGCCTCTTGAGTTGCGCTTCGTATTCGAGATCCCCTGCGTGTTTCCTACACCTCGGTAAGTTCCTTATTTGCTCTTTTACTTATGTTTATGTTATATTATTGAAGAAATAGTTGTGATTTTGCATGATATTCTACTATCATTACTATTATTTAACTGCATTTCATTTCCATCTCGACAGTGATATTGTTACATATTCGTTGTTGGATTGTTGGGGTTTGTACACACCATTTGCACACATCTCACACCCTAAAGATAAAAATTCTTGGTTCATGACCCCAAGCTAACCTTAAAAATAACTTAATACAACCAACATTGTAACCTCATTTGAGGATAAAACAACATTGTAGCTAAGTTAGGACATTGGGGATAGGCATCCAAACAACACCCCTTTGTCACTTACATCTTGAGACATAGTTGTTGTCCATTAGGGGCTAAGTCACAAGATTTGGCGAATTTGAACCTTCAGGTTCGAATTTTGCCGAATCTCAAGCTGGTTCGAATCTGAAGGCGAATTTAAAAAAAAAAAAAAAAAAAAATTGGGGCTGGTTTTTTCATGTAAACCTTAGTCCTAACACGCTACGGTCTACTTACTCCAGTCTCAACTCCCAACCCGTGTGCAAAGTTTTTTCTCTCTGCTTATCGTTGCTTAGGAAAGCAATCGTCATGCTAGGGCTTAGAGCTCATGATCCTATGAGTTTCCATCTCAATGTTCACGAATCATTGCTATTGCTCAATCACAAGCTCATCGTTTGAGTTACAGGCTATAATCTACAAGTGCAATTGCAGTCATAGAACCGCGATTATGCTGTGACGCCATTGAAGAGTGAATTTAATCACACTTGAGAATAAATTTATCTAAGCAGTTGAGGTGAAAGTTGAAACAAACCCTGAGTTGCACATTTCCAATTCCACGAATAAATTGTTGATGTAATTTTTTATTAGTTTGTACTATATTTCAGATAATATATATATATATATATATATTCGAATCTAAAGACGAATCTCAAACGAACTTCATAGAGAAATTCGAATTCGAATCGAATCAAATGGTCATCGAACTCGAATTCGAATTCGAACCATGTGACTTAGATTAGGGGACCAAAATCCTCTTGTACTTGTTGACACAGTCAAGTCCAGTCTATCAGGGGGCCTGGTCAGCAGGAGTAAGACACAAAGAATGGGTTTCGGAGGTCAGGGTGGAATACCGCACTCCATCTTGCATCGAAGGTTAAACCTTTGTAGTCCTCTTTGTATCACCCAAACGAGGGTCGTGGGGAAAAGGGCTTAAGCATCAGTAAACCAACTAGATGTGTCATGGATGAGGTAGCATAGCTGTCATTCTTCTAGGAATCTTTTACCCAGAGGTCCTTCTCGATAGTGGGATTCTATCCTTCTTGGTACTGGGATTCTATTAGCATATTTGATCTTCCATTTCGTATTGTCTGACTGGGATTTCATCACCCTACTGAGTATACGATTTCTAAGGGTCTTTTGTCTTGTAGTTAGGAGTTTCCTTGCACTTTTATCCCATAGATTAGTGCATCATTTTATTTCTCGATAGTGTTTATTGTTGGCTTTCTGACCACTTTGTTGTAGAATGGCCTTGTTGTGACCTGCTATTGCTGTTTGGTTTTAGAGATTCTTGTTGGCTTGTGAGTCGCAAGTTATATGCTCTCCTTCTACACACTTAGTTGTAGTTGGGTTTTTGAGCATGCGATTGATACTCTTGAGTTTTCATTCATTACACAATACTATTCCATCACATCATCATAACTCCACCGCACTACTCACGTAGCATTAGGGGGCATACCCCCTAGTTCGGTTCCTTGAACCGTCATCGTCAGATCCATATTCGACATCGCTCACCACCCTTGGAGCCACACACGGACTACGAGTTTGATTCAGATTCCTATCAATTTGAACCTACCTTGTTCACTGCCCCATAAAGCCCCATGGCTGGTGTACATCTCGACCCCTTCCAAGGGAGGATGGTTGGTAGTTGAATTGTTTATGGTCCACCCATCATTATGGGTATCTCTTCCACTAGACCGACAGGTTCTGGTCCTAGTGGGAAATTTTCCTCTCCACACACTATTGCTGGTCTACTACCCACTAGTGTTGGACCCACTCTAGCCACCGTGGTTCCTACCATTCCACCATTTATACCCAGGGGCAGTGGCCCTTCTACGTTTGTTCCAGCTATTCCTACCATACCAGTGACGATTCCTACTGTCGAAAGTCAACCTTACCCACCCCCTATTACACATGGGAACTACACTCTTGCGGTCATCGGCACCAGTGCCGACCCTTCCTGATCCACTTTCAGGTCTAGTCTACTTTTAAGGCTAGTCTCAACCTACCTGACTTGGCACGACTAACAAATGACCCACAATGGCCTTCTATGCCTACCAAACTTCCTTCAGACATTCCTAAATTTGAGGGTAAGGCAGGTGAGGACTCCCGAAACCACATTATGTCATTCCACTTATGGTGTTCATCTAATATCATAGTGGATCATTCTATCCGATTGCGGTTGTTCCAACGCACACTCCCAAGTGTTGCGACCAAGTGGTACATTGAATTGCCACATGCCACTTACCCAGACTTCTCCTCGTTAGCTTCGATGTTTCTACAATACTTCTAGTTTCCTGTTCGGTATGATAAGGGTGTGGAAATTCTATTATCCTGTAGATAAAACATAGCTACCCATATCACAGATCATATCCATGAATGGCGATGTCATTGTAGCTTGTGTAAGATCTAGTTAGATGATAGAATCTTCATAGATTGGTTCCTCAAAACCTTACTCCCCCCATCGCCAAGGATGTTGCATCTTAGCATCGACAAACCTGGGAGGAAACCATCTTGAAGGATCAACAATTCGATCTTATATACACCCAGTAGGGTTGCTTATACACCATTATACCCAATGCTCCTTGTGTCGACACCTAATGTCGAGATACATCGAGGGAATCTCATGTTGTTGATGGAGTTATCAACTCTATTACCCAATAACATCATTTTTATTAGGCCTCTCCCATGATGCCACCCCATCCTGGTGACACCCATAGTGTTTCCCAACCAGGTTATGCCCCTGATCTTTCACATGTAATGGCTCAGTCCAGAGCTACACCCTCCTATGCGCCTTCAGGTTATCCCCCTGGTATTTCATGTGTAATTGCTCAGTCCAAAGCCACACCGTCCTATGCGCCTCCTGCATAAACCCCTCACGTTCACAAAGAAACTTATTCAACACACTCATCTAATGGCCAAATGGCTGGCTTCGCAGCCCCACTAGCTGATCCTACTTATTACCCACCACCAGTGCATCCTAGTCCGGCTCCATTCCCAACTCATCCTGCTCCTCTAGGACAGTTCTACACACAACAAAACCTCCCTAACCAACCCGCCCCCAATAACCAACAAGGGCAGGGAAGGAACAAGAGAGGTAGGAATTGGGGCAACAACCAGCCTCAAGGAGGTGGCCAACAAGCCAACCCTCCAAAGAATAATGGAGCTGAAACCCCTGCACAAAATCCCCAACGTCCCACTGGATCTGGGAAGAACCCACAGTTGCGTACTAACCATCCGTGTTCCATTTGCAACACTTACGACCATTATACACATCAATGTCCCCACTCTACTCATGTTCATCACTTATTCCAAAACGATAGTCAACATAACCCCAATGCGGCTGCTCCGGCTCATCCAAACCCAACACCAGCAGGTCCTCCACCTATTGTGCTTCAAAACCACCTACCACTCGAAGGTATGGTTTCAAACCAGCCCTTGGCCCCATAAACCCCACAACCACTTCTGCGGCTCAACCCATTGATCCTAGTGTCCATCACCTCATGACGTTATCATCTGATGTCAACCTCCAGACTTGACGAAACCAATATGGTTCCACCACGGAAACTGTTGACCCATCTGCAAAATTTACCTCCACCACTCCCGATATGTCTTTACATTTGTCGATACCCTCTACGAATGAGACTACCAAATCCTCGTGATTTCCTTTGCATCACGTCGTGAACAATGCCATTTCCAGAGTTGCGCTCACCTACAATATTTTTGACGACTTGGCCCAGTCCCCCACCGCCATGTCCGCTCTGGAAGTTCTTAAAACTTGTCAGGCACAACTTAAAGCATTGTTATCTGCATTAGGTGTCGTCGATCCCTCTGATTCTAGGTTGATCACCTTCGACCTAGGTCAAGGAGAACCCCAGATGCCATCATCCGTCGCCTTCCAAGTTTAGGTCACGATTCAGAATTTGGTTATTCATGAATGCATCATTTATGAGGGGGTATCCACCTATGTTATGTCAACCTTTGTTTGGCAGAAACTTGGATCCCCAACCCTTCAATCTTCTTCCATCGCCCTTCGCACCTATGATGGTCGCTCTGCTCAACCCCAAGGTGTCCTCACAAATGTCCTTGTTGAGTTAGTAGAAAAACAGTGTTGATTGACATTGAGGTTGTTGGAGACATTTACCATCATACACACTCTTTTGGTCAAATTGGCCTAGTTAAACCACTATCCTAAGTTTAATTGACATCAGTGGAGCATTAATTGCCATCATCCAGTCACACCCACGCCTACCTACAGTCAAGGAGGCTATCTTAGCCTTCTCCTACAATCAAGGAGGCTAACTGGAGCACTCCAGGGGCGATCTGTGTGACATTAATGCACCTAATTGCTAACTGGTGGTTATAATCAGTTCAACCAGTCAGTTATAGTCAGTTAAGGCACCTCCAGTCATTAAATATATTATTTTATGATTATTTATCATTATTTAATGATCTGGAGTCAACAAGGTGCCTCCACCAACTTCTGATGGTTAGTTTAGCTTTAGTTAACCTCATCGGGGTTCATTGGAGTCATGCAACACTAGCACTTGATGGTTGGATTGCTATGACATGTGTTTGATCTCCTTCAGTTGAGATTCAGTCATTTATTGCACTCCGACTTTAGTTAGGGTTTGGTGAGTCAATTAGGGTTTTGGTCAAGTGGTTAACTGAGTGAGATTGAATGGTTTAGAGTCAGTTAAGCTAGACTCACTCACTGAATTCGAATTGTCTCCTTAGGTATTCGAATTCTTCATGGAGTTAAGCCATTGCTTGGCATTGGTATTGTAACCCTTTATTGTTTATTAAATATATAGAGAGGAAACCAATTTTGGTTCCGATAATTTCCAATTCATGAGTATTTGTTAATAATTCTTTGATGATTTTGATTCCTAGTTCCTAGATCATGTGCAAGAATTAATATGGTATCAGAGCATGCGGCGGGACGAAGAACAATCTCTCAAAAACAAGATTTTTGACAGATTTCTCCATGAGAAGTGAGCAATAGCTCAAAATTCCAGCACTGCACCAGAAGCCAAGGCTTACCACTCAATATCCCAAGTAAAGAACTTGTTGATCAAGCTTGCTTGATTGACTATGCTGGGTGTGATGAAAGCCTAGAATGTGCAGGCTGTCCGACCTTATTTTGCCTTTTCTGTTTTGATTTTCAGGTTTCTACAGGCGAAACATTCGCTACAAGCAAATCCAGATGGCCTCCTCAGTACCTCTGTTGACTCCATACAATTTCCACACATGGAAAGATAAAATGGAAACTCAGTTGAAATTCAAAGGACTTCATAGAGTCGCCATGGACACTGAAGTTGAGCCTGGATCCGCCATAGAAAAATCAAGATTCTTGAACAAGAAGGATGAAGCCTTCGGTTTCTTGTGCCTCTCTATTTATGATGACCTTCTCTTCCATCTTACGGATATGAAGACACCGAAACAAATATGGGACAAATTGGAATCTCTATACGGAAATCATGATGACTTGAGAGTTTACCAACTCGAAAATGAACTCATGTCTCTCCAACCTTCCAATTTCGAGACTCTGAATGATTTCTTTACAAAGTTCAAGCATACTGTTTTTCTCTTGAAGCAATGCAAAGTGGAGAAGGAAGATGATCAGCTCATCCTAGCCATCCTCTCCAAACTTGGGGTTGATTATTCAGTTTTTGTTTCTACATTCCGTGCGGGGAATCTCACAACCCCTGGATGGAAGATGCCTACACTCAATGCCTTTATTGAGTCCCTAACTAATGAACATGACAAGCTTGTCCAGATGGGGATCATCCAATCTTCCCGTGATCAAGCCCTCCATGTCTCGGGGCCCAAATATGTGAAGGGTAAATGAAAGCAACAGAAAAATCAGAAAACTAAATTTGATGCTCCAAAGCCTAGAGTTGAAAATCAGCAGCATGATGAATCTTCCGGCTCAAGGAAGAACAAAGGAAAAGGGCACAATGGGAAAGAAAAATTCAGGTGTTCTTACTGTGGTAATGGTTTTCACCCTGAACATGCCTACATGAAGAAAACGCTTGATGAAGCAACCTCTCTCCTTGAGAGGAATCACATCAATCTTCCGGAGAGCTTTCGGAGGAGAGATCACCAAGATCGGGAACCACAACATGAGAAGGGTCATGCCCTCATGGCAAGCACTTCGAAGTCCAAATCAATGCTGATTGACAGTGGAGCTTTGAATCACATGATGGCTGAAAAGGACTCCTTTTCATCCTTGGAGACCGGCAAATCCATCCCCATCCACATGGGAGATGACTCCACCATCATTTCCAAAGGACAAGGTACTGTAGATCTAGAAAATGGTTTTTTTTCTAATGTTTTGTATGTACCGTCTCTAGCAGCAAATCTCCTTAGTGTCTATCAAATGACACATACAGGAATTCCTAAGAGAGTCTCTTTCATCCCAAATAATTTTGAGATAACAGAAATTGCATCCGGGAAACTCATTGCAAAAGGCCATGCAAATCATCATGCAAAAGCCTATGAGTTCTCTCACTTTGTTGCAGATGCAAAGCCCACCGCTCTGCTAACTCATGGAAATGAGGTTAGTAGGCTGTGGCATGAGAGGTTTGGCCATATTAATTTCAAATATTTGCAGCAATTATAGAAAAACTCCATGGTTGAAGGCCTCCCGGTCATCAAGGCAACCACGGGAGTCTACAAGGGCTGTGTGATTGGAAAACACCCTGAGCACAAGTTCGATCGGGGGAAGGCAAACCGAGCTACAAGCATATTGGGGCTGATACATTATGATATCAGTGGTCCAATTCCCGTCACATCCATGAATGGATCAAGGTACATCCTTACCTTTATTGATGATTTTTCAAGGTATACATGGGTTTTCTTTCTCAAAAAGAAATCAGAGGTATGTGAAAAATTTTCTGAATTGAAGGCCT
The DNA here is from genome assembly GCA_001517045.1 of Pseudotsuga menziesii. Classification (NCBI taxonomy): domain Eukaryota; kingdom Viridiplantae; phylum Streptophyta; class Pinopsida; order Pinales; family Pinaceae; genus Pseudotsuga; species Pseudotsuga menziesii. The sequence goes on from LPNX011212489.1 coordinate 292,128, forward strand.
TGATCGAAAATGCCTCTGGGATTAAGATCAAGATATTGAGATCTGATAATGGAGGGGAGTATGTCAGTAATGAGTTGCTGTACATTTGCTCCCAAAGTGGTATTCAGGTCCAACATTCAATTCCCTACACTCCCCAGCAGAACGAAGTAGCGGAAAGGAAGAACCGGTCTCTCAAAGAGATGACCACCTGTATGTTGGAGTCAAAGAAGATTGCTGAAAATTTGTGGGCTGAAGCCATGCATGCTGCAGAATACATTTAGAACAGGGTGCCACATTCATCAGTGAAAGGAAAGACTCCTTTCGAAGCATACTTTGGACACAAGCCAGATGTGTCGAACCTACGAGTGTTTGGGTCCACTGCATGGGCCCGGATTCCGCTTGATAAAAGAAGGGCTTTGAAACCGCAGAGCATAGAATGTCTGTTTATTGGATATCCTGATGAGTCTAAAGGATTCAAGCGGCTGGATATCAAGACCAAATAGATCATCATCGAGAGAAGTGTCAAGTTCGAGGAGCCTCTTCAGGAGGTTGAACTAGTGAAGGAGAAAACTGTTGAAATTCCTTCCTATTCCACTGAATATTTGGATGATGAAATTGGGGGTGATGACCCTGATTTGGATCCTCTAATTTATGATATTAGTGTGCAGCTACCATCAGATACTGAATCAGAACCTGAAGTGCAAAATCATCTTCCTACATGGGCCCAAAAGACACTCTCCTCCGCAGGCGACAACATTGGAAATCCGGATGATCCAAGGAGAACCCGGTCTGATTTCCAAAGAGCAGGTGATGCGCTCTCTTGTTCTGATAATTTTCTGTTTGAAAATTGCTATTTGATGATTAGTTTAGATCCAAAATCCTACTACCATGCTTGGAATGATCCGAGATGGCAAGTTGCCATGGATGAAGAGATGAATTCTCTTCAGAAAAACACTACTTGGGAGCTAGTTCCTCTTCCTCCAGGAAGGAAATTGGTTCAATGCAAGTGGGTGTTTCAAACAAAGGTTGCTGCTGATGGAAGCACCTGAAAATATAAGTCAAGGCTGGTAGCAAAAGGTTTCTCTCAGGTCCAAGGAGTGGACTACCATGAGACCTTTGCACCGGTTGCAAAAATGGACTCCATTCGCCTTGTTTTGGCCATTTCCGCATCCAAGCACTGGGAGGTGCATCACATGGATGTTAAGTCAGCATTTCTACATGGAGATATTCATGAGGAGATATACATGAAGCATCTTGAGGGATACATCATTGATCCATCTTTGGTTTGCAAGCTAAAGAAGTCACTATACAGGTTAAAACAGGCCCCAAGAGAGTGGTATTCCAAGATGGATGCCTTCCTTCTCTCGCAAAACTTTCAGAGATGTAGATCAGATCCAAATGTGTATTTACAGAAGCATGATGGTCATATAATTATCATTGTTTTATATGTTGATGACTTACTGATCACAGGTAGCACAATTGCCTCCATTTCAGCCATCAAAACTGCTCTCCACAATGCCTTTGAAATGAGTGATTTGGGGCTTCTAAAACAATTTTTAGGGCTCTAAATTGAGCAAAATTCTGATGGGATTATGGTCACTCAGTAAAAATACATTTCAGACCTATTAGTCAAGTTTAAAATGGCTAAATTTAGGCCTCCACCATTCCCTTTCCTTTCAGGGATCAACCTTGAAGAAGGAAAAAGCACACCTCCCATGGACTGCACTATCTATCGACAGCTGATTGGTAGCTTGTTGTACTTGACACATTCTAGGCCTGATATTTTTTATGCCATGAATGCTGTATCAAGATACATGCAGCAGCCTCATGATATTCATTGGAAGGCAGCCAATAGGATCCTCCAGTACATTCAAGGAACAAGGACCTACAACATTGACTATGCTACAGACTCCGAGCTAGAGCTGGTTGGATACACAGATTCCGATTGGGTGGGTGATTCTATTGATCAGAAGTCAACTTCCAGATATGTATTCATGTTTGGTGGTGGCCCTATTTGCTGGTCAAGCAAAAAGCAGGCTGCCATAGCACTATCTTTAGCAGAGGCCGAGTATCGAGGACCGGTGAATGCTTGCATCCAAGCAGTTTGGTTGCAAGGCATTCTTTCAGAGTTTCATCTTGGTAGTACTTTGTCCATTGTCCTATTTTGTGACAACCAGAGTGCTATTAAGATATCCACGGATCTAGTTACCAGGTAGAGGACCAAACATGTAGAGATTCACATGCACTACATCAGGGAGCTAGTGCATGACAGGACCATCATTCTTCAATACTGCCCGACTGATGAGCAGATTGCAGACATCTTCAGCAAGAGATTTTCAGAAAAGAAGTTCACTTACCTCCGTTCACTGTTGGGGGTGAGTTCATTAGGGTGATCCAGACTACTTTCAGTGTTCAGCTTGAGGGGGGGTTTTTCCCACTGGGTTTTCCCTCTTTTCCTCACTTAGTTTGTTTTGAGCATTGTTTTAGTTTCAGCATTGTATAGGGTGACCTATGGCCTTAGTTTCCAAGGCCCTAGCATTTTTATGCATATATGTTTTCTAACTCTTCCTGAGTATAGCTTAAGGGGGGGTGTTGGAGACATTTACCATCATACACACTCTTTTGGTCAAATTGGCCTAGTTAAATCACTATCCTAATTTTAATTGACATCAGTGGAGCATTAATTGCCATCATACAGTCACACCCACACCTACCTACAGTCAAGTAGGCTAACTTAGCCTTCTCCTACAGTCAAGGAGGCTAACTGGAGCACTTCAGGGGTGATCTGTGTGACATTAATGCACCTAATTGCTAACTGGTGGTTACAATCAGTTCAACTAGTCAGTTACAGTCAGTTAAGGTGCTCCAGTCATTAAATATATTATTTTATGATTATTTATTATTATTTAATGATCTGGAGTCAACAAGGCCTCCACCAACTTCTGATGGTCATTTCAGCTTCAGTTTACCTCATCGGGGTTCATTGGAGTCATGCAGCACTAGCACTTGATGGTTGGATTGCTATGACATGTGTTTGATCTCCTTCAGTTGAGATTCAGTCATTTATTGCACTCCAACTTTAGTTAGGGTTTGGTGAGTCGATTAGGGTTTTGGTCAAGTGGTTAACTGAGTGAGATTGAATGGTTTAGAGTCAGTTAAGCTAGACTCACTCACTGAATTCGAATTGTCTCCTTAGGTATTCGAATTCTTCATGGAGTTAAGCCATTGCTCAGCATTGGTATTGTAACCCTTTATTGTTTATTAAATATACAGAGAGGAAACCAATTTTGGTTCCGATAATTTCCAATTCATGAGTATTTGTTAATAATTCTTTGATGATTTTGATTCCTAGTTCCTAGATCATGTGCAAGAATTAATAGAGGTTGTCAACGCCCAACTTGATTACAGCCTCCTCCTAGGAGGTAATTATATGTATGCAATGCGAGCCGTTGCCTCTACCATATTTCGACTCTTGATGTTCCCTCATGATGGGAAGATCATGACCATCGACCAAGTGACATACTATGATCCAAAGGGGTCGGCCATAATGAAACACGTCCTTTTGACTATCAACACTACCATCAACAACGTGTCCATTCCATCCCTATCTGTCGTTGTCCTAGGATTGTTTGTCAACGCTCCTATGATAGACACCTTTTTGTCCTTAAGAACTCCTCCTTTGCTGAATGACATATCATATTTGTGACTATCACATCCGGTAGCATTTTGACCTCCTCGCAACCTCAATCACAACCCTCAACACAGACCTCGGGGAATTATTGGGGTTCATGTCCACACGATTCCCTTCCTCTTTCTACCATCTAGCATCGTGAGCAAGCCTATCATGGCTAGTCTCAACTTGCCTGGTCTCACTTTGGGTATTCCTGTGTGGTACCTCAATCCACTTTCCCCTCCCCCAACTCCCCAGGTTGTGTTGACTCTTGTCCAACCTATTGAGACTATGTTGCACCCACCTCCTGGTACACCAATGAGTACCCATGTCCCTACTCCTTCCCCTCCTCCTCCGAATAAGGCTGGGGGTAAGGCGACCAAAGCGACTACACAACCACGTCCTTCCCTTACATGTGCTTTATGCAATGTCCAAGGCCATGCGACACAAAATTGTCTTGATTTGCCTCTCCTTCGCAACCACATGCGCACTGTAGCCGAGATTGACGACCTTCTAGTGGATAATATTCCAACCTTACATGCGGTTAAAATAAGTTGTTGCAAACCAATCATTAACGTGCAGTTTGTGGCCTATATGGTCATTATTGACATTATTGCCCAAAATTTCCTGATTTCCAGTCGCTCCTTAGTGACCTTCCCACACACTCCCATGAGTCTAACATTATTGTCCTTGAGGAGATCCACCCTCTGGTTTCTTCCTTGGACACCACTACCACCATTTACATGATATCTACTTCTAGTAGTCCTTTCCCAGCCTCGGCCATGGAAGATCCACCTGATCTATCCCGCCACCACTTTCACGATGATAGAGAAATCCCTAAAACCGCCATCGATTTTATCCCATTTCACTTATTCCATGGTGTGGAATCAATTCTTCCATCAATTGCCAGATTCCATCACTCTTCCTTGTCATTGAACTGATACCTGACACTTCACCATTAGAACAATACCTACTTATGCTCGAACATACCAATGAGGACCGTTGTGCTACTCTCCAAATGATTGAAACAACTAAGACTCGGTTGAAGTCCCATTTTGACTCCCATGTCCATCCACACATCTTTAGCGAGGGGGACCTCGTCCTCGTCTACGATCAAGCTAATGATAAGTTAGGAAAAGGTAAGTTTGATTCCATGTGGTGTGGCCCATATGTAATCCATCAATGTCTCGGAAAGGGGGCATACATCCTTGCTGACTCTGATGGCCACCTTTTGAAGAATCCCCTAAATGGGCTCGGCCTCAACAGGTTCTATGCCTGAAGTCACTCTCCATGAGTACCCTTGTATCATACTTTTTATTTCTTGTTTTGCATAATTTTTACCACGAGTTGGTGACCCCCTCCAGTAGTCGCTCCACGTCCAATTGTAGTGAGTCCATTGTAGCACTCTGTCGCACCCTTTGCACATGAGCAGGTGGATCTAACACACCCACCCTGCCCCTGCGTCATTGGTACCCCACTGGAGGGTGCTGTCCCACGTCTACACATGTACACAGTATGTCATCAATATCTATCACACACATGATAGCTACCACTCACATGATAGCTACCACTATGATAGGAAACTATATGTGAATGCTACCACAAAGCGTCATGTATACATATCGTCGGGTCCCCAGAGCTTCCCTGGAGGTCGAGGCATCAGCGAATCTCCCTGATAGTCCATGCTCACATATGGATCATCCTCTATGAGGATCGGAAGTTGCCACCACTATGCAAATAGCTCCTAGGTGAAGAAATGACCTACTAGACCACCTCCCTCCCTACTTTTTTTGGGCCATTTCCCGCAGTCACCTCAATTTGTGTGCCACCATCTGAATCACCCCTTGCACATACTAGCATGTTCACAAGCCATCCGCTCAATCCATAATACACAGTTAGCCTTATTTTACCACCTTCCATCGTCTCGCAAGGAGGCCCCATAAAGTGTTCCACTGTTATTCCTATCATCCATGTTCACAACATAACCTCTTTCCATGCATCGAACACTTCCTACTTACTTGAATGACCATTACTGGATTTATGTTAATCTCTTTTTTGATTCCTAAAAGAATCAAAAGATTGTTGAGCACGCTTGCATCCTTTCATGCTCGTTAAAGTATTTGAAAGGGTGTCTGTGTGGTCTCGTTTATATCATTTTTTGGACCATGTAGACTATTAAAAGAAAAAGACCACCCTAGCACCTTCCAGCTAGGAACGTTTCTGTATCGTTTTATGCTTTACTGGACATTGGGACCGTAACTTATGAAAAAGCTCATTACTCATCAAGAAAATATCGCTGAGAAAACTTGGTTTCGTTCATGCTCGTAAAAGTATTTGAATGACCGTCTAGTCAGTATAGGTTTAACCTTTTCTGACCTGGTTGGACTACCTACGAGAAAGAAGCCTCTCTACCCCTTCGGTTGGGAGAGATCTCCTATGTATACTTTTATCCTTGTTTAGGCTTAGGGGATTATTTACGAAAAAGAGACAATGCTGGAGCCTTCTTCATGTTTCTAGACTCTCCAAAAATGAAAACACCAAAGAACATTTACCTTCTCCGGCTTGCTAAAAATCCACAAGACCATATCATATCGAGCTTACTTGTATCCCTTCTTCGTGCTCCTTAAACTATGAAGAAGGCTGAAACAGTGTCTCTAGGCGCCACCACATATGATATCACATTATGGAATCTTTCCCCCATTCGGTCACCTTTGTTCATAGTACTCTGTGATGAGTCTCCATTGGATCCCCTAGATATCATTATTCTAGTTACCTCCCCCAGTATTTGCCATTGTAGTTATCCTCCCGGTTTTACAGCTATGATCCCTTTCCCATGGGTCTATTTCATTTGCTTCCAGGTCAACCTTGTTGTCATACTCTGAAGAGAGGAAGTCTGAGTCCCTCGTACTCCCCTGCCCATGTTCCCCAATCAGTGTGTCAGTCCCTGGATTGTTCCACATATTTGGTTATCCCCCTCGCGCCTATAATCAAGGAAACATCATTGCCTTGTTAGTTGCGGGTCTCCCTCTATCGACGTCAACACATCTATTCTAGAGGATAGACCTAGAGGTCCATGTATCCTAGTTTCATTCACCTCATTGATGAGTTCCTTAGAGCACTTGAAAGGAGTCATTGGTGCCTTTCAGGTTGGTTGTGTCTCATGTGCTTGGCTTCAACTAAATCATTGCACAGTTGATATTCGTACAAGGTATTGGTTCGTTCATTATTTGGTCGAAGTCCCCGATTGTCACCTGACTTTAGCACATTGGTGAGCGTACTATGGGACCCCTGTAGTTTCATGTCCCTTGTTATTTTTGGGTTACGTTGGTGACAATGTTAGGAAGTCCCAGTGTTATGCTTATGTGTATCTCTAGTACTTGATGTTGCATATTGTACCACAAAGATTCTGACTCTCAGTCATTGAGTCCACATAGATATGTACACCTCTAGATCCAACAGAGCATCAATTGTGACGATATTGCATTCCATGAGAATGCCATTGTTCCTATGTATCAGTTCTTCATATCAACATTTGTATTTAGCTTCCCATTGAGGCCACCATTATGTATCACCATTTGTATATGTATTGGTCGGCTCCCATATTTTGAGCCCTGATTCCTATTATTTATTTTTGAGACATTGTTACGAGCATGGATATGCCCGCCTAGTCCATATACATGTATGAGACTATATGTATCTCATCCATTTTTTGATAATTATTACAAACTAAAATCTATCGTAGTTAAAACGAGGAAACTCCACTCCTCCACTGTCCTCTCCAGTCTCTCCATAGTTGTCACCATTTTCCCATAATCCTATGATGTCCATCAGCCATACGATGAGCTCTTGACCTCACACATCAGGGGGCAATCTGTTCACAATAAAAATTGTTCACCTAGCTCTCTATGGTCCAAACCATACATACATCACATTCCCACCATTTATTCCTCTAGTTTGACCTTCATAATTGTATTTCCACTAAATATGGTCCAAAACATCATTATTCCTTCCCCGTAAAAGAAGGGAAGATGAACATTTATTGTGATTTATCCCCAATCTCTCCAAAAGAGGGTCAAAAACCCTAAAAATGAGAATGGGTCAAAATACCATGGACAATAAAATACCATGGGTCAAAAAACCCATAGACCATCCTATAAATACACTGTGAAGGACTCCCTCAAAACACTTTTGGTCACTTTTTTCCATTTGCTCTCAGTCACACAACATACTTTTTTGCCATTATTTTTCCACGCCATTTCCCATGGTGTATGTTGAGCTTGCTCCATACCCATTTGGATCCACATTCCCCATCCGACAACCACAAGTGGAGTAGATTGGAGACCAAAACCGTGGAGCTGCAGAACCATTTTCTCGAACGGCTACGGTGGCCCAACAGTTCAGAAAAGGTATATTTTGTCTTGTCTTTTTTTGCATTATATATCATGAAAATCTAAAAAATATTGTTCTCATCATTTTTCTTTCCTATTGTTATTGTTGAACTCTACCTTATGCTCTAGACGAGCTAAGGTTGGTGCTTTTGCACGTGGTTGGGGAGAAATCCGCACTACACACTGATATGGTAGATAAGTTGAGATTGAAGATGATGAAACATCCAAATCCTTACAAAGTGTCCGGGTTTTACAAAGGACATCGGCTCTTGGTGCATGAGGAGTGCAATGTGGAGTTTCAAATTGGTACTTATAAGGATGTTGTATTATGTGATATAATGCATATGGACATCGGCTCTTGGTGCATGAGGAGTGCAATGTGGAGTTTCAAATTGGTACTTATAAGGATGTTGTATTATGTGATATAATGCATATGGAAATATGACAGAAAAGTTGTTCATGATGGAAGAAAGAACACTTATTCTCTAGAAAAAGATGGAAAAAGACATACATTGTCACCATTGGAGGATGAAGCAGTTCAAGAAGGTTCATGGTCAAATATTTTGTTGATGAATGGGAAAGAACTATTACAAGAAGTCAAGAAGGAGGATGAGCTACATTTTTCTCTTGTTGGAAAACCAAAGGTAATATTAAACTCTACAAATTTATATGATTTGCGTACTGAAGTTAGAACCTTGCTTGATGAATATGCTGATATTATTGTGGATGAATTACCAAATGTTTTACCTCTTGTGAGAAGTATTAGTCATCACATTGAATTAATACCTGGTGCAAGTTTACCTAATAAGGCATCCTACAAACTAACTCCTCAAGAGAATGAAGAAATAAAGTAGCAGGTACATGAGCTATTAGATAAAGGTTTGGTGAAAGAAAGTTTGAGTCCTTGGGTAGTACCCACTGTGCTTATCCCAAAGAAGGATGGTGGATGGAGAATGTGCATTGACTCCAGAGCAATTAATAAGATCACTTTCAGGTGCAAATTTCCTTTACCCCACATTGATGATTTGATAGATTGTTCGAGTGGTTCAAAGTATTTTTCAAAGATAGATTTGAAAAGTGGTTATCATCAAATAAGAATAAGAGAAGGGGATGAATGGAAGACTGCACTTAAGACTAATAATGGAATATATGAATGGTTAGTAATGCCATTTGGGCTTACTAATGCACCTAGTACTTTTATGAGATTGATGAAAGAGGTCTTAAAAGAATACACTAGAAAATTTGTGATGGTGTATCTGGATGATATTCTGATCTTCAGTTAGAATAAAGAAGAACATTTGAAACATCTTAAATTGGTATTGGAAACCCTACAAAAGGAGAAGCTGCTGATAAATCTGAAAAAAGTGCAGTTTCCTGAAGAAAGAGTTGATTTATTTGGGATTTGTGGTTTCAGAAGAAGGGTTGAATATGGATCCAAATAAGGTGCAAGCAATTTTAAGTTGGCCAATTCCAAGAAGTGCATATGAGGTAAGGATTTTTCATGGACTTGCAAGTTTTTATAGAAAATTCATCAAGAATTTTAGTCAAATTTGTGCACCTATAATAGACACGTTCAGGGTAAGTAGACAACCTTTCAAGTGGACAGAAGCAATTGACCAAAAATTGAAATTGTTGAAGAACAAGATCAGTGAGAAGCCTATTCTAGCTTTACCAAGTTTTGATAAGGTTTTTCAACTAGAGACAGATGCTAGTGGGACAACAATAGGGGTTGTTCTGAGTAAAAAACAGAGACTAGTAGCATACTTCAACGAGAAGTTAAATAAGGCAAAACAAAAGTATTCCTCATATGACAAGGAGTTATATGTTGTTGTACAAGCTCTCAAGAAATGGAGACATTACTTGATGCCTAAAGAGTTTGTGTTATATTTTGATAATCATGCTTTGTAGTTTATAAATATTCAACCTAAATTGAATCAGAAACATGGTAAGTGGGTGTAATTCATTGCAGAACTTTACCATTGTGATCAAGCATACAAGTGGGAAATCTAATAAAGTTGTTGATGCTTTAAGGAGAGTAAGTTTGATATTGCAAGAAATTAAGGCGAATTCTTTGGGATTTGAAAGTTGAATTAATATGTATAAAGAAGATGTGGATTTCAAAGATATATATGCATCCGGTGAGAATCCAATTACCCATAATAGAAGCCAATGGCTGGAGTACATGTTACAAGAAGGATTATTGTTCATAAATAGTAAGTTATGTATTCCAAAATGTTCT
>LPNX011212489.1:315430-423970 GCA_001517045.1 Pseudotsuga menziesii
GATTGGAATTTTCAGGGGGGTTTGGAAATACCCACCCCAAAATTCTTATTGGACATCGTAGCCTTCTGTATTAGCCTGAGCCGTAACACTTCTAGCATGCTCATTGGCATTTCCACGACCACCACGTCCCTGCCTTGGCGTAGCACGTAGTCTGTGAGACATATTGAGATGAGCTGGAGGCATAGAGTGGTAAGGATTTTGCACTTTGATTGAGAGGGTAGGTGCATGGATTTTACATTTCACCATCACCACAGGCTCTACAAAGAGTTCATCCTTCACAAAATTGTGCAAGAAAGAGAAAATGAGGGAGGAGGCATTGAACGGGCTTCCCATAAGAGGTATACATATAATTTGAGGCATAGTTAAGATTTCCATTACTCTGCACGGTGGAGCATGGTACCGGGTGACTAAGGGGAAGTCACCTCTAATCATTATCCTGGAGAAATTGTGTGGATCGAGGGAGAAGACGTCATGTTTCATCAAGGACTTAAGGATGGTAAGACAGGTATATCACTATATGAACACGTGTCATCATAGGGAACATAAAACCACATGTTGTTACCACAAGCAATGCTATCTTATCACTAATATAAATAATGAAGAATCTCTTTCTAACTAACTAATACTATTCATTTTTTTTATGAGTGTAGGAATGACAACTGAATAATGACATGTTCATGTCCTCAAGAGCTAAACTAAATATGCATATGATATACTAACAAGTGTTAAAATGACTTCCTGTACAACACTATATTTGTAAAATTGTCAGGGCCATTGACATTGGGAAAATGAAATACAAAATGAATATGAGGGATGGCACAAGTGCACCATCAAAAATAGAATCATAGAAACCTCAGAGGGAATAAATAATCAGCCCTAATATTATATATACAATATTGAATACTAAATTGGGTTTATAAGCGCATCAATGCATGCCCCATTAAACAAGAAAGGGGTGTTGTTCTTTAAGTAATAGTGCCCATCTTCTGTTGTAAAGACCATGCCTTTCATTTCATTCTTCCTTTTTATCATCATTAAGCTTGGTTAATCTTTTCATAATTCCTATGATCAATACTTTCAACTCTAGAGAACTAGGTCTGTAACTATTATAATTTGAGGAATCACCAAGGTGATTTTAAATGTGTGGAGGCAACTAGGATAGATAATTGCACTAGGACATAGAGGCTCATCTTGGTTATATGCATAATGCAAGCATTAGAGAAACTAGTCCTTAATGAGTGTGATACAATAAAGAAACCACTGAACCACTTTACCAATGAGAACCATTTATTTGGGATCATCCATGCTATTGAATATTGAGGGAATTTATTTTTTCTCAAGCAGTGGAACATGCATGGAAACTCTAAACCATAGCTATAATGTTTTGACGACACATGTTCTTTCACAAGTGGTGAACACTTCTTCAACATAAAGGTGTTTTAACAACCACAATTTCATTCATAGTGTAAAAAAAAACAAGGTGAAGATAAACCGGTTAAAGATATTGTTTATGTTCATTATAACTTGCAATTGTTGTCCCATTATCATGACAAGTCGAATATATATAACTCATGTATGAATTGGGGCAGCAATTGAGAGCAGGTAAACTTGGAGATGGAGCATTGGTTTTGGAACAACTGATGAATGCTCCTTTTGATGATGATGATTGCAGTGCGAGGCCACCTTATCTAGTTTCCCTGACCAACACTCCAAAATTAGGGGCTTCATGATCAATTACATTTACAGAATCAACTCCAACTTCACCTCCAGCTCCGTTATCGCATGGAATTTTATGGGGAAATATTCATGGTGGTGCAAAGAGAAAGGAAAAGTAGATAGAAATTAGAATAATTGTTTCATGTTTTTCCCTAATTTATATGTCATGGAGTTTATCATTTTAGATCTTATGCACCTACATATTTTGCAAACATAACTCTTGGTCATGTTAATAGTTTACAAATAACCTATTTCATTCAATAATTAAATGGTCTATTTCCTAATAAATAGTTTAAAAATTTGTAGGTTGGTAATTGCTAAATGATTGATGCTCCAATGAAAAAATGATTAATCATTAATCTAATCCGAATGGAATCTCTAACTTCATAATAATTTAGTATTCATATACAAGTACAAAAAAATTCAAGTATTCAAGTATTCAAATATTAATCAACGGTTTTTGTCTTTTCTGCCAAAAGGTAGGGGGCCTGATAGGTAGTCCTAGGCTCTAGGATGGTGATATTCATGTGAATTCCAAGCACCTAGAGATCTCGCCATACCTTTACACTATGCGTCAAATACCCATAATGAGGTCGGCCCTTATAAACCCATATGAACATTAACACATTGCCAATGTGGGATAAATCCCAATAGGTAAGTCAATCACCATCATCGATCACTTGATCGGATGGTGGTTAAGACTCTGCCTGCAACTCTTCATTCTTATCCACTGTGATTTGAAATCGATGCTCAAGTCTGCTTGGCGATTCAATTTTGAGCTTTGTAATTATGTTTGCATTGTTTTAGCTTCAATTGGATCATCTGCATTCAATCTTTGATATTTCTATCGATGCATAGACTTGTTTAATAGGTTAACAGACTTGATTGACTCGGTCTTTGGATTTAGTCATGGTGACTCTGATCATGTTTTGACATAGCCTTCCTCTACAAAGTCATTGTTAAACAGTTTTGTATCACTTCTAATCATAACATTTGACTGAAGGTAGGGTCTTCTACTACTTGGATAGAGCATTTTGTTGATGGCAGAGTATCATCGCTTAGGGTTTCCTCAAGACTAGACACTTCCACGTCCTCCTCTACTTGATCAAAATTAATGTCTTTAAACAAGGATCAGGACTCAGACTCCTTCAATGCTTCAATAATACATCTGTTACAAGAGGATTAGTCTTCTGTAAGATAACTTACTGTCTACTTGTCCAATTCACTTCCCAGGGTAATGCCTTTTTCAACAGGGTCACATTCATTTACAGATCTGCCATAACTTTCTTTTGAACATTCTTCTCAGAGCTGTCAATACTGCCATGTAATAAGAGAGTACCTCATAACCATCACAGTCAGCAGGAGGACCATTCCAGGGTATAAGGAAAAATATAGGACCTTATGTTGTCATGGTCCTTGTGTAGGGCCCTACACATAATTACTTTACCTTACAAGTGAGATATGGTGGCCATTTCAATATGTGTAACATTGATAAGGATGATTATTTTGGCCTATAGCACGGCTCACGAACTAAATTTAGGGTCTTATGCCATATTAGTTTTCTATGTGATTGATTGTCCATGCATGTTAACCTAGACTACCACATAAGAACTACATATGGAAACTCTAGCCTACATGTAACAATGTGGCTCATGAGTGATGTGTCGTAAGGCCTTGAGACAACACATAATCTCTATGGAGGGAATATTCTTTTAACTAAAAGTGGAATATGTTTGTATTTTGATATTTATAACATCGATAATCGATCTCTTGGCCCACACCATGGTATAGAGTTTAAATTTATGGCCTAAGTTCACACCATTTGTTTACGAGGTCATGGATCATCATGATTCCCTTGACCATCACATAGCATGAATCCACATAGAAAATATCTAGTCTACATGTGAGATATGGTCATCATTTTGAAAACTTGTGCATAAGAGACAATTCTTGATGTGTGACTTAAAATATAGCCAAAACTATGGTCTTAGGCTGTAACATTTGCCTCTAAAGCTCATGCTCCATACGCGGGGCCCCAAATTAGCACCACAAGCCCTCCATAGGGAATCTTTGGCATACAAGTTGGATATGGTCATGGAAATTTCCAGGTTTAGAACAACATGGATGGTTACAAATGATACCAAAGTAAAGGTTTCATGAGCCATAATTTATGGGGTCCTTAGCCACTACTTAGGCCTTATAAATGGGAACTTTGTCATGTGAGTAGGATATGGTGTCCATTTAAAGTTTGTTACACCAAGTCGAGTTCAATGCCAAAAATGTAGGTTTTTGGCTCAAAAATTTAGTGTACTCTAAGGCTCTTCATGGGCACTAAGAATGGTTCTCATGGCATGAGCTATCATTCATGGACAACATTCAGGGCCTCGTCGATGACAATGATGATGACGAGGATTGGATTTTTCTTTTAATTAGGGTTTAATTGGTCAAGGGGTTAGGGGATTTAGGCATAAGGGTTTTTAAGGTGTCATGGTTATGGTTTAACTAGGTTATGGTCATTATGGTCACATTAGGGGGTTAGGGAGTTTGGGGGAGGGGGGGTTTAGAAAACCACCTCCAAAAGTCATTAAGATTGGAATTTTCTTTACCTATATTCATAGTTTGGGATAGAAGGTTATACATAATTCAATGTTTAGTTGTTAGGGGTTTTAGTGGTTAGGTTCCTTATGGTCACGTTATGATGTATGCATTGTGCAAAATACATAGTCACTATGGTCACATTGGCCGCATTAATTAGCACTTAAGGGATTAGATGGTTAATGTGTTAGGGGATTTGGGATTAGGGAGTTTATAGGGATTTAGGGTTACAATTCAATGGGGTTATGGTCAGTATGGACATTAAGGTCACATTAGGGGGGTTAGGAGTTAGGCGTATAAGGAGGTTTAGGTTTAAGGGGTCAAGGGATTAGTTATTAGGGGTTTTAGTGGTTAGGGGCCTCAAATATTAGAGATAATCGTTTGTGGCTAATCCTTCATTGTCATTTAATGAAGTGTGATAAAACTCCCATAGTACCACTATGCACCATTTAGAAGGTGTAGGGATTCCTATTTCCTTCTTTTCCACATGGTTTCATTGAGTGATCACTTTTTACTTGCCTATTTCATATTTGATTTATTTGGGATGTAGTGGAAAAGGAACAAATGGGAAATGTGTTTTTAGGGCTCACCTTGTAGGTTCCACTATAAGAGCTAGATAGGCCAATTACCCAATCCTTCTCGAATCTAATTCCTAGAAGAATAAAATAACATATTTTGAAGTTATTTGAGAAGAGGGGATCTTAAATAAGAACTTTATTTAGCCTTTTTACAATGTGAATCAACCCTCCAAACCAATTGTTCCAAGTGAAGATAAATTCACCAAAAATGAGCGGACTGTTAAAAGTCAAGATTTACTACCATATCATGAAATGAAGCTAATAAATTCACCAAAATGAGCGGACTGTTAAAAGTCAAGATTTACTACCATATCATGAAATGAAGCTAAATCTACTGTGAGGAAAATGAAAAAAAAAAATCAAAATAATAGAATGAGAATGTAAATGGCATAAAACTTACCTTGGAAGCACCATTGCTACCTGCTGCCATATTCAAACATGCATTCCCGCAGATAGAGATTGAGTTTACCAATTTTTTTCCAGATATGTGTGAAGTTCCTGACAAGCTGAAAATTTGCATAAGCATTAATTTGGACATATTTTAGATCAAACCTATAAAATTCATCTCATTCAAAAACATTAAAAGAGCGGGAGACACAACATATTAAGTTTAATAAGGAGTGTGTTGGAATTTCATTTAAATTGTTCCAATGTTTTGAATTTTTATCTTGTCTATCATACAAATTTGGTTAAAAAATAACCCTTTAATAATGAAATTTTATTTTAAAAAATGGTCTTTAATAATAATTTTTTTATTAAAGAATTTAATTTTCATTTAAAATATATACTTTATTGAGGGGCATCAGGTAAATTGTTTGGTCTTCCTTCTGTCACGACTGGGAGATATGGAGCCTGGCCCAAAACTAGATAGCCAAACCCAGGTCAACAAACAACAAAACCAACTAAAGGCGCTATGTAGACAGTTAAGGGAGGAAAACAAAGTGTTGGCACAGTTCGATGAGGAAGGGGGGCGATGCTTCAAAATGGTTGATGAAGAATTAATTCACCTTCGAGATGTTCCAGTAGACACCCTGCATTAGGCTTTGCAACCTCAAAAGGTCAGTCTCTCAAAGTTGGAAAATCACATCCTCAAGCTTGAAAAGCACATCGGTCGTCTCACCCTCGACAGCCAGATGGGAAAAGAAGCAAAGCACTCCCTTAAGTTACATCTTCATGGAGACGTGATTTATCGATAAGGCCACAATAATAATGTGATCTTTCGGTAAGGCCACAATAATAATTTCATTGTAAAACTAATCTCAACAGATGGGTTCCTCGTACACCAACATTTTGAGAGAAAATCTTCTTGCCCAAGTTGACATAGAAAATCATAAGGTCCATTCTGCCTCCTTTCTTTACTCTATTAAGGCCTACCTCTGCTTTTGGTACCAGTCTCTTTGTTCTTTCGAAGATCTAGGGCCTCATATAGCAGGTGGGCTTTGCTATAGTCCATGTTCCTGGCCAATGGGTTTGCTATACTCCATGTTCGCAAGAGGGTGCTTTGCAGGGAAGAGGATCCAAATATTTTCCAATAGAAGGTTGTTTGTAGTGAAGAGGATCTAGTGGTTGCTTGTGATATTCACCATTTTGGCACTTATTGTGGGTCAAGTTGTTGCCATTCTTCTTAGCAGGTTTTACTTTGATAATGGTGGCGCCAGTAGATGGATTTCAACCCTTATGCAATTGGGAGTATGTCCATAATCCTTCTATTGGGACCTATAGAAAGTATCCATGCTGCTCTTTGTTGACAAGGTTATTACTTCAATAAAATGAGCGGACTGTTAAAAGTCAAGATTTACTACCATCTTGTTTTCTATTAGGACTAAAGATAGAATTTCAGTGTACAAGTGGAAGCCTTGTTGCTAAATCCTAATAAAGAATTCAACGATACAATTAAGAATGACACTCTTTGTTGAGGTAGAGATAAATTCAAGGATAAAAATATCCTTATCATATGGTGAATCACCAGAATGTCTCGTAGGAACGAACCCCAATGACCAATAATATAGACACCCAAACTTATAGTTATCATAATAATGTTTATCATTCAATGTCTTTCATAACTTATTACCCTTGCACATCAACCCAATCCCAATGAATAAATAAAGAATACAACCAAGATCATAATGAAACTAAGGAGAACTTCATAATGAAGGATACAATACACACTATTGAAACAACAAATAAAATCATATCCAAGGAGCAGAGGAGGAAGAAAAAATAACTAGGAGACAAAATAAGAGGCTATATACATTAAACTAAATGAATTTAAGATAGAAACCACACCAAATAAATGGAATCAACAGAGGATAAGGAATGAGATTGTGGCAATGGTAAAATATTAATATTGCAAATGACCTTGATACTGAAAAAGGAAAAGAGAGCATAAAGAAGATATATAAATTAGAATTGAATGCAAGAGGAGGAGGAGGATGTGGAAGAAGTGGACATGGATTTTTTATCCTCGCATTATAACAAAGAATTTATAATTTCCCTTTCAAGTTAGCAACTGGTGAATCTACGTTAGCACATGATAAATGGAAATGGGAGGATATAAATGTTAAAGGATTATCAAGTTGCCATAAGAAATCATGAATAGACACGAATCCCGCAAAGTTGAAAAAGTCTAAGATGGGACGAGGGGAGAAACTTGTCAATGATAACTTGAAGGAGATGAGGGAGCAATTAATTAAACCAAGACAAACAACCTCACTTAAGGATACATTTCTTCAAACACCTAAGCCTTATAAATGAAAATTATCTTGCAAAACATAAGGGGCAATAATGCACCTAAGAAAAAAAAGCATTTTGAAAAACAAAATAAGTGTAGAAAAACTAGACTTAGTGTTTATTCAAGAGACAAAATGAAAAATGTATAACATGTATAAATGCACCAAAATGATATGGGGACGATTCTTTGGAAACACATCCACAAATTATCAATGCTCTAAAAGGTCTATGAGAATCTAGCTCACCACATCCAACCTTTACACTCATCCTTTCTTTTCAAAGAGGGACTTTGTTGTGGTTAGGTATTCTCTAATGATTCAATGTTATTAATTGGGGAGGACCTTAATCCTACATAAGTTTTCCAAACATTAGTCTAGAATTTTCCAGGGATCAATGAATCCATATACATTAGTTATATTGCCCTTTACCATTGAGTCTAAAGTATAAATCGCTAGTCATCCATGTTTAGGTGGTAAGTTGATTTTCTAGATCCATGTTTATGGGATCCTACATCATTGCCATAACTCTTGAAAATCCTCTCAGTCCTCCAGCCGAGCAATCAAAGGTATGCAATACTAATCATGATGATTAGGATTTGAAAATTCCAGTGGTACTATGGGCATATCGCACCACTTATAAAAGGTTGACGGGACAGACATCGTTCAAATTGGTATATGGGGAAGAGGCAGTCATGCCTATGGAATACATTGTTCCTAGTCTATGGATTGCTACTGCAAAAGGCATGGATGATGCAGAAGCATTAGAGGAGCACATCGCACAGTTGGTCCAGCTAGAAGAGGACCGCTTTGTCACAGGCTTCCACCAGCCTGTTGAGAAGGATCGACAGAAGGCGTGGCATGATCGCCACATTAAGAACAAGCAGTTTACACAGGGATATTTGGTGCTGTTATACGATAAAAAGTTCATGAAGCATCTAGATAAGTTACAGATGCATTGGTTAGGTTCACATCTTGTTCATTTAATTACTTATGGGGGTGCAGTTCAATTACATCAAGCAGATGGTGCGGTACTGCCAAAACTTGTGAATGGAAGCTGCTTGAATCCCTATAGAACGGTGCTTGAGCCATGCAATGCTTGAGGCACTGTGCAGGTAAAAAAATAAAAAAATAAATTAGGTCAATGGCCGTGAGGCGAGCACAGAGGAAGACGCTGCGCAAGGATAACACTTAGTAGTGTTGCGAGGGAGACCATCGGTGACAGCCGCAAGACTATGAGGTGGTCAAATCAATAATAAATACATACAGTTAATGCCGTTAGCTGGTGGCACTTGATGAAGCGACGCACATTTATGACTGATTTGATTGTTAGTAAGATGAGATTGCCAACGAATTTTGGGTTATTAATGCTAGATTTGGTCATGATAGACACGGTGGATTTGGCAATGATGAGTTGGATCGGGAAAGTGGGTATAAGAATGTGCAGGATGCGGGTGCAAGGTATTGTTTAGTTGAGTTGAGTGAAGTGTTGTGCTCAGTGTAGGAGTAGAAGTGAGTGTGATATGTTGCAAGGAGTGAACGTCGTTTGCATTGTGAGGATTGCACAGTGCGGCATGCTGCACTCTCCCAGTAACTTTGAGATTTTGAGCGAACAGGAATCCCCCACCTAACCCACATGGATTGAAGAGGAAGTCATGAGCATGCAAATCAAGTCCTCTTCGATCCCTAGAGCGAAGCGGAAGGCCCAGAAGCCTAGTTCCACACCGCCGCAGAAGAGATACACACTCACGATTGCTAGGGCGCAAGGGAAGATAGAACACAGACCGGACCATCAAGCTCAGGAGATGTCGACTCTACGGCACCCAAGGGCATATCTATCAACAATATCCCTGGATATGTTGCTCCAATGCGGCTGGGGGTGAATCCGAGGAAGCTCACCAAGAATCAGAGGTATCCACCGTAGTTGCAGCCACTACCAGAAGGGATTATTTGCCCAGTGGAAATCATACCGACCTTTGTCAAGATGAAGTATGAAGACCATGATTTGCTGCTACTAAAGGACGTAGTGGATGAAACTTATCAGTTAGTACCTACAATACCTGGTGTGCCTATTCTGCAGATTCCTCACCCATGGGCGCAGGGCTTGGATAGGTCTGGGTTGTTGGGGCTCATTAACATGACTCATTTTGGGAGATTGAATGAAGCAAATGCATGCGTCAAACAACTGTTGGCATGCTTTCATGGTGGGATGCTCTGGTTGAACGACCCTATTCTGGTCATGGTTGACCTAATAATCGACATTATGGGGTTACCAAAGGCTAGCGAAGATTCGACGCAGTATTTTAGAGGGAAGGATAATGACAAAAGGCTTTCCCAACAATTGAAGGAGAGATTTGGATTACAGCGCAATGGTCATGCCTATCGCATCGATAGTATTTCTGAGTGATCAGTGCATATTGGGGCGCACATTTTGGCTAGCAAGATCGTCCGGAAGAATCAGCCTGTCCAATGCAATTCGGGTGTGGTTGTGTGTGCACAAAAATGCACTGAATTGGTGTAGATGAACTGGTCCCTATTTCTATTAAACTAGTTGTTAGAAGATGCTGTCGCTGCTCAGGCTGGGGAACACAGTTTTTCCTACAGTTGGTTGTTAATTATCATTGCCTTAGTCACATGGATGGAGCCGAAGGACTACCAACTGATGTCAGTCGCTGCAGAAAAGGTGTGCAAAGGAACACGGTATCAAAACTTATGGTGGGTCACGAAACCCAGTCGACAATAGGACTGTGCAATCCATTTTTGGGTCTATTGGGAAGCACTACAGGCCGTGACCATCAAGGTTCCCCGCTTATCCAATGCCACCACATCCAAATATCAAAGGATTATTTGGTTTGCTATCAAGCCTCATTCCATTTATATCCAGGCGTGAAGGGATCCCGAGAAAAAATGGCTGCCTATGGCCTACAAAATTGCAGATGCAGAATTGGAGGCCATTGTTCAAGATTGGCTAGCTGACTGGCACAAACTTGTGAGCACGAAGGAGATCTCTATAGGGCCACCAACAGATGCCCCCGATGATCTATTCCAAGAAGGGAAATATCTCCATGACTTCGATGGAGAGTCATCGACATAATCTGATCCAGAAGCCCGACGCATTTTGGAGGAGTTACATACTAAAAGACACATGGAATTTGAGGTAGGCAACAACTCCCACTCGATGATGGAGAAACAACTGCAACGGCTCATCAACACTATCACCGATGCATCTGATGTTGCGGCACAAGCTATGCGTGTCTCCAGTCAAGAAGGGTTCACCGTGGTAAGCCTTAAGCTAGATTCTATTTTTGCTGCTGTTTCAAAAGCGACACCAGAGAAGGCTGTAATGCAGGATTTTCCACCGATTAGCACTGAGCTGTGGGCTAGGAGCGTTCAAGTTCCTACAACCGCAATCGACGCGGGAAGTACAGAAGTGAACTCACTACTATAGCCATTGCCGAGCATTGCTATCAATATCAACAGATTACCTACCCAAGTTTTAGTACAACTGTAGCAGGGTGCCAACCAGGAGTTGGCTAACAGGAAGAAGGAGCTTAGTGATGGGTATGTGCAGGCATAGGGTGCTGCTAAGAAGCTGCAGGAGGAAGATGAAGAGCTGTAGAAGATTAAAGAGCAGTTTATAGAAGAAAAGGCGCAGGATATTTTCGCATTGAAGCACACGTAGGAGGAGCTGTAGCAGAATTTTTTTGGTGAAATCATTGAGTTGAAGAAGGAGAAAGACCACCTCATTATCAAGAAAGAAAATCTCTGTGCTAGTTGTGGTGAGGTTGAACAAGCTGTTGACAAGGCCTATCAACACATCTATGAAAGCATGACAGAACTCACTGCCATCGCCAAAGCCAAGCGACTTAGGGAGGTGATTGTCCAGCTCCAGTTAACTAATAATCTGCTGAATTCTCTTGTTTACCCTGACACGCCACCTGAACAGATTTCTGAACGAAAGAATACGATCGAGGAGTTTACGGCCTAGTTTGAAACTATGGAGCAGGAGGCGAAGACGATCATTGATGAAACGACACAATTCGGGAAAAGTGTCATTCAGGATGACCAACTAGAACAATTGACCACACAATTGCGGGAAGTTGAAGCTCAGTTGATGACACTGAAATTGTTGTTGTGAACAATTCCTCTCATGGTTCACATTACGCTCTCTGAAGAGTTGAAGGACCTACAACAATGAGCTGCCCTAGCCCAAGAACTTTAGCACAAGTGCAACACCCAGCTGGATGAATTCTAGGACCTTGGCGGCCAGTTGACCATGAAAGCAATTGCTGCACTGCAGGCGGTACAATGACGAAAAATTCCTCGTCATTGGAAAAATTGATAAGTATTAAAAAAGGTCTTAAGTAGCCTTTCGAAAATTCCCAACATTTCTCACAGTGAGGGATAAACAAATTCTAAAAGTATCATCTTGCAGGTGGATGATTTATGCACTTGACCATTTTCTTAGTTTTCAAACAAAGTCTATGGCCAAGAAAATATTGACCTTCCAAAATAGCCACTCAACTTGTTTTGCACCTAAAATTGGCCTAAATGACCTTACGAAAATTCCCATCATTTCTAACCTGTGAGGGATAAAAAATTTATGACAGCATTATTTTGTAGGTGGATGATCATTCACTTAACCATCGACTCATTTTTGAAAACAAGTCGTTGGTTAAGGAGAACTTTGCCTTCGAAAAGAATCATTCATCTTGTTTTGCACCCTGATAGGAAAATAATTGCCATTGTCAAAATTGGTTAACTTTTGAAAAAATGGCTTAGGGAAAATTCCCACCATTTCTCACCTGTGAGGGATAAATTTTTTCTCAAAGCATCAACTTTCAGGTGGATTTTTTTAAAACTTGACCATTGGATCAGTTTAAAAGAATATATATATTGTCAAGAAAATATTGGCTTACCAAAACTACCACTCAATGGGAATTTGCACTTAATACTAGCCTAAATGGACTTAGGGAAATGCTCATCATTTCTCACCTGTTAGGGATAAAAAAAAATTGAGTGCATTAGTCTGTAGGTGTATGATTTATTCACTTGATCATTGAGTAATTTTTGAAAAAACGTCTCTGGTCAAGGATATATTTTCCTTCCAAAACAACCTGCATTGAACTTGTTTTGCACCCTAATAGAAAAATGCTCACCATTGGAAAAATTGATTAAGTACTAAAAAAAAGGATTAGGTAGCCTTGGGAAAATCCCACAATTTCTCACCTATGGGCGATTAAAGTTTTATGAAAGCATAATCTTGTAGGTGGATGATTTATGCACTTGACTATCGGCTCATTTTTGAAAAAAATCTATGGTCAAGAAAATATTAGCTTGCCAAAATAGCCACCTAACCTATTTTGCACCTAAAACTGGCTTAAATGGCCTTAGGCAAATTCCCTCCATTTCTCACTTATGAGGGATAAAAAAAATTGAGAGAATCTGTTTGTAGGTGGATGATTTATTCACTTGTCGATAGACTCAGTTTTGAAAACAAGTATATGGTCAAGGATATATTTTCCTTCCATAACAACCATTCAACCAGTTTTGCACCCTGGGAGAAAAATGCTTGCTATTGGCACAATTGTTTAAGTATTGAAAAAATGACTTAAGTAGACTTGGGAAAATGCCAACCATTTCTCACATGTGATGGATCAATTTTTTAGGAAATCATCAACTTGTAGGTGGATGATTTATGCACTTACCCATTGCCTCATTTTTGAAAAAAATTCTATCTTCAAGAAAAGATTGGCCTACCAAAATAGGCACTCAATCTGTTTTGCACCTAAACCTAGCCTAAATGGCCTAAGGCAAATGCCTGCAATTTCTCACCTGTAAGGAATAAAAAAAAAATTGAGAGCATCAATTTGTAGGTGAATGATTTATTCACTTTTCCATCAACTATTTTTTGAAAATAAGTCTATGGTCAAGGACATATTTTCCTTCCAAAACAACCATTCAACCTGTTTTTCACCCTGACAAAAAAATGATCGCCATTGGAAAAACTGGTTAAGTACTGAAAAAAGGCTTAAGTAGCCATGGGAAAATGTCCACCATTTATCACCTATCAGAGATAATTTTTTTATGAAAGCATTAGCGTGTATGTAGATTATTTGTGAACTTTAGCATTGGATCCTTTTTGAAAACAAGTCTATGGTTAAGAAAACATTGGCATGCCAAAATAGCCACTCAACTTGTTTTGCACATAAAACTAACCTAAATGGCCTTAAGAAAATGCCTTCCATTTCTAACTTGTGAGGGATTAAAAAATGATGAGAGCATCATTTTGTAGGTGGATGATTATTCACTTTTCCATTGAATCATATTTTAAAACTGAGTATTTGATTAAGGATATATTTACATTCTAAATCACCCATTCAACCTGTATTGTACCTTGTTAGAAAAATGCTCGCCATTGGAAAAATTGGTTAAGTATTGAAAAAAGGGCTTAAGTAGCCTTGGGAAAATGCCCATTATTTCTCACCTATATGGGATACAATTTTTATGAAAGCATCAACAAGTAGGTGGATAATTTATGCACTTGATCATTGGCTCATTTTTAAAAATGTCTATGGTCAAAAAAATATTGGCCTACCAAAATAACCACTCAACCTGTTTTGCACCTAAAACTGACCTAAATGGCCTTAGGGAAATGCCCGTCATTTCTCACCTATGAGGGATAAAAAAATTCCGAGACCATCAATTTGTAGGTGGATGGTTTATCCACTTGACCATTGAATCACTTTTAAAAAATGATCTATGGTCAAGGAGTTAGTTTCCTTCCAAAACAAACACTCAACTTGTTTTGCACCCTGACACAAAATGGTTTCCATTGGAAAAATTGGTTAAGTAGTAAAAAAAAGGGTTTAAGTAGCCTTGGAAAAATGCCCACCATTTCTCACCAATGAGGGAAAAATAATTTCTGAAAGCATAGGCTTGTAGGTGGATGATTTAAAATATCATTTCCATAAATTTAGAGACTCAACCAATCATTTTATATAATCACTATTAAATTCAAAATTGAGATGTACAATAAATTTTCATGGAAATGATTTACTATCATTCCTCAAATTTTGGTTTGCAAGAAATCAAAACAATGAACATAGTTTTCAAGTGTATATTCAACCAAGGAAATTAATAGGTTCTAGAAATCATGGTTATGGTTCTACATCTACTTGTACTCCTTCTGTAAAATGTTACATCTATAGTGAATTACAATATTTTCAGCACAAAAATGCACACCGGGCTAATATGTAATGTCCCCATTGAAATAATTGCATAGCAGGAAAATTCCATCAATCCTACTAGTTCCCTAGGTTGGGTGGAAACATTGGGAAGTTAATAAGGGAGCTAATAAATGGTGTTTATACATTAGAAGGAATACATATTTATTTAATGGAGTTAATTAAATGAATGCAAGTGAAAAATGAAATGGCTATGGAGAATGGAGACACATGGAGACTATGGGGCCCACTCAAGCTAGAATTCCTATATTTAATGGAATCCTCCTCTTGCAATCTCGAATCTATGGGAAGCCTAATGTTTTTGGATGGATTATAAGGTTAATATACTTGTCCATATACTTCATAGGCTGAATTTGGGATGAATTGTAACTTACATGGGGAGAGGAAGAGCCAAATGGGAGTTTCATGGACACTTCTAGATTCTCCTTACATTTATGAAATCTATGACACCAATGATGGAGATTCTATGACAGTTATGACACAAGTCATATATGAAGTCTGGAGTATGAGATATATTACATGTCAGTCCTGAATATAGCATCTTATAGGGCGCTCATTGGATTTGGAGAAGGCCAAGAGGCTCCTACTTGAATTTGGGAGAAGAGGGAAGGTGAAGAGAGAGGCCACATGGCATAGCATGAGAAGACATACCAATTCAAATTGGATTTGGTTTATGGATGTATTTGGAACCTTAGAAGACCAATAATGTTTATAAAATTCAAGGATCATCCATGAGAAGGCCCTTTTTATCATTTGTGAAAATTGTTATTGTGAAGAGAGAGAGCTAGTGGATGACTAGTTCATGCCTTAGGCAATTTCGAGGGAGAAAGATTCCCATCCTAGTTGGTGTTTGGAGAGGCCACTAAAGTATTTAAAGGAGATTAAATGGAGTCATAAGTTACTGGTGCAATCTACAGCAGCTCTTGGACATATCAAGTTCAACTTGTTCTTCCTTTCATCTCAAGTTTTCTCACCATATTTCAGCTCTATGGAGTGAGGCGTACTTGGTGAGCTATTCATATCTTTGAGGGAGATTATCTTGATCTAGTATTTTGTATTCTGATTTAAATTATCTCCTATTTAATTTCAGAAATATATCAGGTCTAAAGGCCAAGAAATATCATGTATTATTGCTCAATAATGAAGAAACAATGCCATTTCCCCACTATGTTGTTGTAAACTCTTGTAATCTTGATGGATTCGAATGGATGTATAAAATATTGATGATTTATGAGTTAATGGACTGTAATTAAAGTATATTATGGGTTTCATGTTCAGTAACTGATAATTTTTTGCGATTGGGTCGAATTTCATAGCAATTGGAGCAAACTACACCTCATTTCCCCAAGGGTCCAAAACTAATTTTTTATATCTGATTGAAAGAAGTAATAACAGACATGGGAGGTAGATTGGTTATGAAAATTAGTATATTATAATTTATTATACACATACCATTCTGAAATATAATAATTAAAGTGGTTTTCTTCACATTTGGGAAGCCATTTCTACCACTTACCCCGGGGGGATTTAAGCCCAAAATTGCCAGTAAAATCATCTATCTTGTTCAGAATTTAGTACAGAATTTCAGAAGTGATTGGAGGGCCATAATACATCCATGAAAATAATAATTAAGTTATTATACCATTCATACACCTTTTTTGAATATTTGGGAGCAATTGGGCTGATTTGGAGACCAAGACACTAAAACTAGTCAAGAGCCAAAATTGTGAAAAATTGGAAAATTGGGCATTTTGGTAAAAATTAAAAAAATGGAAATTACAAGTGGTATCAGAGCATGGTATTAGAACCTTATGGTTTTAAAAAGGATTCAAATTAATAAACCACCACCCTTAGAATCTGAATTGGAAGGTGCTCGGCTTGTAGAAGAAGAACTAGAAGAAAAAAAGGTACCTTTGACTAAAGCTATGGCTCACGAGGGAGAAGGCTATACTAAGGAGAAAATGGAGTATGCCAAAATTATAAAAGCCTTGAATGAATAAATATCCAAGGACATGACCCAACATATGGTATAAATGACCCAACAGATAGCAAAAGGATTCGAATTGATGGCCAGTGAAATGGGAAGCAAAGGGATAATAGGAGATAGTGGTAGTTCACAATCATGAGAAAAGAAGACAATGGGTGAGAAAATTTTCTCATGAAGAGGACCTCATAATAGACCCCATGAATTTCAGATCACACCAAGGCCTACTGCACCTAAATTTCTTATTCCCAAAGAAGAGACTAACATTCAATTTGAAATTGATACAATAACAAAAGAATGGGCTAAATTGGATGAAGAGTGTAGGAGAAGTATAACATTTGAGCAGTACTTCACCATGGAAAGCAAAATAAAAAATAAGGAAGACAATAAGTCTCTACACCAAAACAAAGAATTGAATTGTGCCATAGGTAAAGTGCCACTTCCTACTTTTGATGGTTCATCTCAAAGTTCTGCTAACACTTGGGTGCAAAAAATGGATGTGTATTTTCAGCTGAATCGAATGGTGGAAGAAGACGCCTTAAAAATGGCTATTTTCACTTGGATGGAGATGCCAATGAATGGTGGTTCCATGGACTGAAAACCTTGGGTCATGATCAGTTTAAAACATATGGGGAATTTGTTGACAGGGTATTAGAAAGGTTTGAGCAAAAAGATCCAGAATTGTCTTTCAAAGAACTAGCACAATTGAAGCAGGTAGGGACTGCTATTGAGTATATGTTGGAATTACAAAGATTATCAGTTAAGGTGGCTAATGTATCTATGGGAAGGTTAATATTTCTGTTCACTGAAGGTTTGGAAGGGGCCTTAAAAGGTTTGGTCAAATACCACAAGCCTACTAACTTAAATGATGCAATGAGCTTGACTAGAGATCTTCAAAATGTGCTTCCTAGAACAAGATTTCCTCCCAAGCCTAACTTCATATTTGAAAGAAAGCCTTGGAAAAAGGATGCACCTGATAAGAAGTTTTGGCAATGAGATACATCTGAAAAGAATAAGAAATAAGGACAAAACAGGGATGAACTTCGAAGGAAAAAATTGTGCTTCACATGCTTCCAACCATGGACACCGGGGCATAAATGTGCTAAAGGAAAATCTCAATACATAGAAGTATTTTCTGATAATGATGAGTATGAAGTGGGTATGGATGAAGAAGGAAGAAGGGAAAATTTCATATCAATAGGAGGCATATGAGATAGCATCCAAAGAATAAAAACAAGAAGAAAATCATCCTTCACCGGACAAAGTAAGAATGGCAGTACTTTCAGCAATGCCTCGCTATCACACTATTCGATGCTAGCGTGTGGTATTGGGAGAAAGAGATTCAATTTTGGTAGATGGAGGAGCTACACATAATTTCATTGATGCAGATATGGTGGAGAAAATAAATATACCAAGTGAACCATTAGATGGTTTCACAATTGTCATTCCAGGTCACAACACAATGCAATGCAACACATGGGTTCCAAAGCT
Source organism: Pseudotsuga menziesii (assembly GCA_001517045.1). Taxonomy (NCBI): domain Eukaryota; kingdom Viridiplantae; phylum Streptophyta; class Pinopsida; order Pinales; family Pinaceae; genus Pseudotsuga; species Pseudotsuga menziesii. The sequence goes on from LPNX011212489.1 coordinate 333,768, forward strand.
GCAAGTCATCATAGGTAACTATACTTTTGTTGATAGTTTTTATGTGGTTGATGTTGCTGATACTAATTTAGTCTTGGGAGTGAAATGGATTTATTCTATAGGAGATCATTCAATAAATGATCAAATTCCTGAAATGAAATTTCAAGATTCAACAGGTGTACTAAGGGTTATGAGAGGGCAACACACTTACCCAAAACATGTAGTAAATTCCAATAGTATGAGATCTATATTGAGGGATGGTGATATAGAATGGGCTGTTGAATGTTATATCACCTCTCCCAAGAAAAAAACCAGATTTTTTAAACACCCAAAGGAGATATAGACACTTTTGCACAAATATGAATTTTTTTTCAAAGATCTTCCACATGGTAGACCACTTGATAGGGGGGTGGAGCATAACATTGTTTTGGAGGAGGGTACTTCACCCATTCAGATACCACCTTATAGACATCCCAAGAAGTTTAGATATGAGATTGAGAATGCCATTAAAGAACTCTTAGAGTTGGGACTCATTATACCAAGCTCTATCCCTTATGCTTCTTCAGTAGTGTTGGTAAAGAAAAAAGATGGAACTTTGAGGACGTACATAGAATTTAGAGCTTTGAACAAGAAGACCATAAAGAATAGATATCCTATTCCTAGGATTGATGGGCTCATGGATGAGCTATTTGGAGCTAATTACTTTTCCAAAATTGACCTTAGATCTGGTTATCAACAAATTCAGATGAAGGAGGAAGATGTGCAAAAGACTGCTTTTCAATGTCATTATGGTCACTTTGAGTTTCTTGTTATGCCATTTGGGTTGACTAATGCTCCAGCTACATTTCAAGTAAGTATGAATAGAATATTTTGCAAGCAGATTAGAAGGTTTTTTTATTATTCTTTGATGATATTCTCATTTACAGGAAAACTTGGGAAGAGCACTTGCAACACCTAGAGATTGTGTTGAAAAATTTGCAAGAACAGTCTTTTTATGCTAAGATGTCTAAATGTGAATTTGGGATGAAAGAACTATTATATCTTGGGAAAATTATTGGGCAGGAAATTTTCAGATTGGTGGGCACTTAGTTGACTCCAAGTACAAGCTACTATCCCCAAACTGATGGACAAACAAAGAGGGTGAATAAATGGTTGGAAGGGTACCTCTGGAACTATGTGGGAGAGCAACAAAAAGCTTGGACAAAATGGCTACACTTGGGTGAGTTTTGCTACAACACCACCTTTCACATGTCAATAGGGATGTCTCCTTTCTGAGCATTATATGGTTATGATGCACTTACATTTTCTGATATGATATTTGGTGATAGTAGAGCTCCAAAAGCTAAAGATTGGGTGGAAGAAAGCCAAGAAATTTTAAAGCTTTTAAAAGACAATTTGCAGGTTTCCCAAAATCAGCAAAAACAATATGCAGATAAACATAGAGAGGAAAGAACCTTTCAGGTTGATGAATTAGTGTATTTTAGGTTGCAACCATACAAACAGACATCTCTCAAAAGGAATGGATCATAAAAGCTAAATCCAAGATACTATTGGCCCTACAAGGTAATCCAGAAGATTGGAGAAGTAGCATATGAGTTGGAACTTCCGGAAGGGAGTAAAATTCATTATGTATTTCATGTTTCTTGTCTCAAGAAAGCTATTGGTCAGAAAATTGTCATTTCATATACAATTCCTCCTTTGGATGATGAAGGACAACTCACACTTATTCCGAAAAAGGTTTTGAAGACAAGGGAGAGAAGATTGAGGAGCAGAACAATAAAAGAATACTTGGTGCAATGGAAGGATCTACCAAGTGAAGATGCCACATGGGAAGACGAGAATATTTTGTAGCATCCAAATCTGAAATTGATTGAGGACAAGAAATATTTGGTGGAGAGGACTGTAATGTCCCCATTCAAATAATTGCATAGTAGGAAAATTCCATTAATCCTACTAGTTCCTTAGGTTGGGTGGAAACATTGGGAAGTTAATAGGGAGCTAATAAACGGTGTTAAGAAATCAGAATGAATAAATATTTATTTAATGGATTTAATTAAATGAATTCAAGTGAAAAATTAAATGGCTATGGAGAATGGAGACACATGGAGACTATGGGGCCCACTCAAGCTAGAATTCCTATGTTAAATGGCATCCTCCTCTTGCAATCTCGAATCTATGGGAAGTTTTTGGATGGATTATAAGAGTGATATACTTGTCCATATACTTCATAGGTATAATTTGGGATGAATTGTAACTTACATTGGGAGAGGAAGAGCCAAATGGGAGTTTCATGGACACTTGGCTAGATTCCCCTTATATTTATGACATATATGACACCAATCATGGAGATTCTATGACAATTATGACACAAGTAAGATATGAAGGATGAAATCTGATATATATGACATGTCAGGCCTGAATATAGAATCTTAGGGGGCACTCATGGGAGTTGGATAAGGCCAAGAGGCTCCTACTCGAATTCGGGAGAAGAGGGAAGGTGAAGAGAGAGGCCACATGGCATAGCATGAGCAGCCACACCAATTCGACTTGGTTTTGGTTTATGGATGGATTTGGAACCTTAGAAGACCAATAATGTTTATAAAATTCAGGGATCATCCATGAGAAGGCCCTTTTGATCATTTGTGAAAATTGTTATTGTGAAGAGAGAGAGCTAGTGGATGACTAGTTCATAACTTAGCCAATTTCGAGGGTGAAAGATTCCCATCCTAGTTGGTGTTTGGAGAGGCTACTCAGGTATTTCAAGGAGCTTAAATGGAGTCATAAGTTACAGGTGCAAGCTACAGTAGCTCATGGAAATATCAAGTTAATCTTCTTCTTCCTTTCATCTCAAGTTTTCTCGCCATATTTCAGCTCTATGGAGTGAGGCGCACTTGGTGAGCTATTCATCTCTTTGAGGGAGCTTATCTTGCTCCAGTATTTTGTATTATGATGTAAATTATATTATATTTAATTTCATAGATATCTCAGGTATAAAGTCCAAGAAATATCATGTATTATTGCTCAATAATGAAGAAACAATGCCATTTCCCCACTACCTTGTTGTAAAATCTTGTAATATTGATGGATTCGAATGGATGTATAAAATATTGATGATTTATGAGTTAATGTACTATAATTAAAGTATATTATGGGTTTAATTTTCAGTAACTGATAATTTGTGGCCATTGGGTTGAATTTCATAGCAATTGGAGTAAACTACACCTCATTTCCCCAAGGGTCCAAAACTAGTTTTTTATATTTGATTGAAAGAAATTTTAAAAGCCATGGGAGGTCGATTGATTATGATATGAGTCTCTGAGAATGTATTATACACATAACCTACTCCAATTTATTAATTTGAGTGGGTTTCTTCACATTTGGGAAGCCATTTCTACCACTTACCTTGGGGGGGATTTAAGCCCAAAATTGTCAGTAAAATCATCTACCTTATTCAGAATTTAGTACAGACTTTTAGAAGTGATTGGAGGGACATAATACATCCATGAAAATAATAATTAAGTTATTATATCATTCATACACCTTATCTGAATATTTGGGAGCAATTTGGATGATTTGGAGACCAAGACACTAAAACTAGTCAAGAGCCAAAATTGTGAAAAAATGGAAAAATGGGCATTTTGGTAAAAAATTAAAAAAGGGACATTACATAATCCAAGTAAAACCCATGTATGAAATCTGTTTTGAGGCATAATTACACGTATCTAAGCATACTTATCCATGAATCACCTCCTCCAAATTGGCTACATACAAATATCTGAGCCTACTTATCCATGATTTGGAAGGGAAGCCAATTTTTCATTAGTAACACAAAAATGCACACTTCCTCAAGTAATAAACCAATGATTTTTATTACTATCATCATTATCATATCATAATATCCTGTGAATGTGATAGACATAGAAGAAACAATTCAAAAAATTCTATAAACATCAGTAAGTACATGCTCTTATTGCTCATATTTCTTGTTTTTTATTGATCAATTATAACAAGAAAGTGCATTTTTATTTCTTACTAAGATTACAATGAATTGATAGAATGGTTTATTTCTAGCCTACACAATGTACCTTCAACACAATTTTTTGCTTGGATGAATTTTCAGGAATTGTCTTTGGTGTGAGTTATCTTGATGTCCAAATGCAAGGACGAACACACTGACATGTTTTCGTTCTTTCATGACCATGCCAAATATCACAGAAAAAAATGATTTTCTAAAAACATTATTAGTTTAATTTATTCCACATTTTTTTTAAAGTTGCTTTCCAGATCGGTGATCAGGAATCGATGCTCAACCACTTTAATTAAGCTTTGAAAAATATTGTCAGTTTAATTTCTTCCCTGTTTTTTTTTTTAGTTCCCACCAGATGGGTTATCAGAAATGGATGCTCAACCAATTCAATTTTCAGAAAAGTTTCTATGTTTATTACCCATCAGAACATAATCAGGAATGGATTCTACACCACTTCTATCACATAATTGCACCACCCTTTTTGAAATACGTAGGAATTAAAAACGAATTTACTTGCAGGTTTCACTCCTGGAATACACTCGTTATTTAATGCGATTTAGAAATTCAAGATAGTTAACCTACTCTTAAACCCACTTTCACTTTGACATATCGTTGCCTAACTCATGTTGAACATGCTGCTAACTCTGCTTTTTTGTCGGAAATTGTCTCGATTTGCCGAGAAATTGTTCCCATTAAAATTTTCAGGCCAAATACTTTTCCAATTTCCATTATTAATATGATTCATCCACCAACTTCACATTAAAATATACTATTTCCAAAACCATGTGATGAATTATAACCAATCAAAAAAAGAATATTTTCACAAAGAAAGCACTTAAAAGCATCTTTTGGCATTATTCTTAATGAAATAGGATACGCACTAGACTTGGGTAGAATGTTCATTCTTCCTTGGAGTATTTGAGATATTCAAATAACTTAGGACATTCTTGATGATGTACACATGTAGCCTTAGTTGGTTGCTTGAAAGAGCACCCTACATTGGAGGAGTGTTTAGTATTATGTAGGAGGGAGATAAGGCCTAGACACCATGGAGTAGCTTGGATGCTTGCATGGAGGCATGGAGTTATCTTTGGCACACTTGGGTTACGATAATGTTCTAGTAAGTTGAGTGGACCCAGTAGAGAAAGGCTCTTGAGGAGAGTTGGAGTTCTTGGAGCCTTTTAGTTGGAGCATTGGAAATGGATTTTGAAGCAACCCTTTCATTAGAGCCTTAACTATGAATAACGTCACATTGGATATTGACATGTGTAACCTTGGAGTATAGGGATTCAAATGTATGAGGCTACTTGGGTTTGTAATAAGTTTCTTGTAACGATTTAGGCCCATGCTTATATTGTTGGCCTTCATCACCTCTCATATATACAGAGGAAGGAGAGAGTACTTTAATAATCATCACTATACTCTTCTCTATGTACTTGTTATATTGGAGAGTAACTATAGGGTTCACAAGGAAGCCCTATGAGAAGTTTTTTTTCAATAAAATCCCTAGGAGAAGTTAAGAAAGGTAAGAGGATGCATTTTTTGGGAGCGTACTCTTGTGAAAAGTTTGGGTTTGTTTTTGGGATTTAGATGTTGGATATGATTGCCAATTCAGCCTTGTATTATATTTTGTTAGATATGTGAGGATATGAGTGCAATATTCTTTCTATCTCTTTGTACTTTCTCTCTCTTGTCTTGTATGTGTTAAATGAACGACATCAAGAGTCATTCTCCAAGCCAATATTGTGCAACCAAGATTGGGCCTCATGTATCGAGGTAGAGAAATGGAGTTGGAATCAATAACTTGCAGGAGATTCATCAGGATGAACCTATAGATTAATAAAGTCTTGTGAATGATATCAAGGCTGGAGATTTGGGAGTAATATCAAGTCCAATATCCTCATATGATTGAGGTGGTGATCCTGTAAGGTCTTGTGAGTAATATCAAGGATGCAAACTTGTGGGTAATATCAAGTCAGACTTGTGGGTAATATCAAGTCAATGATTCTCATAGATGGTACCTTATGAGGTGGACCTCTAGTTATAGAGGTGGACTTGTGAGTAACATCAAGTCATGATTCTCAAACGGTCACACAATGATAGTGGGCACCCATGGGGTGGACCTCTAGTTATAGAGGTATATGTTTTGCATGTTGAATCATCAAATGTTATGCAATATGTTACTAAGCATGGTCATTCGAGATGGATAAAGCTGTTAAGTGTCCTCTAGATATTGATCACCTCTAGAGTGGATTACTTTATCACATGACTATATGGTCATAACATGTGACAATTCTTCTAAGTATAATATGGTATGATAGATGATTAAGTTAACATAGATTTACCATGCACAAAGATAAAGAGATAATCAATAAAGAGAGAATGAGAAAAAGAGAATTCAAATTGCCCATGCAGATGACTGGATGCAATCAAGTTATAAAGTTGAAATTATAAAGCTTTGGTTAAATATGAATGCCTCAATTAGTGTCGCAATTAAAGAATCAGTGCAAATATTGATGTATGCAACTAGTTAAGTAAAGAAGAGCTCAGTGATCACTCCAGTGTAAACCAATCAACATGATTTAGTTAATAATAGTTAACTAAGTGTTAAGAAAGAAGGAGTAGTTAACTTAAGTATTTTTACTTTAGTTAAAATAAAAGATGACACTTTAGTTATAAAGTGTTTGCATGATGGAACTTGAGTTAAAGCACGATGACACTTATGTTAGCTTGTCAACAACATGTTCATACATTCAATTAGATGACGAGTTCACTTCAATGCTGGACAAGCCTTATTTAATGTCAAAGTTGAAAGGCATGGTGCATTAGTTGTGCATGATGAAGTTTTCAATATAAGGATTGATTATTCCAAGAAGGAAATCCGAAATTGTAATGCATGGGTGCATAATCCTCACGCAACCATTCACTCTATTTTGCATGATAGTGTTTCAGGATTGTTATTAGTGTGTTGGGAACATGGGAAGTTGTAAAAATTGATCTCTATTATCAATTGCTCTATGTTCTCTTTTATCGGTCAATCTGCTATTTTGTAAAAGTCATTCTCTCCGATCTATCACATTATACTCTAAATAATTGATGGGTTTTTCATCCTCATTGTTTTGAGGGTTTTCTTAGGGTACATCTTGTGTTGTGGATGAATTATTTTTGTGATTGAATGTTCCATTGATTATATTGTTCAGTATCTCTACAATTAAAGTTTTAAAGTTCAAAAATCTTCATATTTACTCAAACATCAACATGGTATCATAGATCAGGGTGTGAAGGAGTTGAGTTTGTTCAAGCAACTAGAATCCTACGTGATCCTGAGGAGTATAGAAAAGTACAAGAGCCATGACATCAATCTACATTAGACCAGAATACCGTATCAAGGGGACTTCCAACTTCAACACACAGAAGGTGGTAGTATTGAACATACTTGAGGAACATGATTTGGATACCTACATATCCTACATAGCAAAGGCCAAACAGATTATCTATGATTTGGTTAAGGACAATTTGATGTCTGTGATTATTCCGTTGAAGGCTACAAAGGAATTTTTTGATACATTGATAAACTTATATGTGAAGAAGGATCTTAGTCAAAAGAGGGATTTGAAGAATAAGCTATGGAACGTAAATATGGAGAAGGGCGAGGCTATGGCATCATTCTTCACCAATATCTCTCAGGTAAGAGATATGCTTGCTAGTTTTGGAGTAGTAACATATAAATATTATCTTCTCCAAACCATTATTTATGGTCTCCCATTTGCATGGAGACATTCTTGGCTGTGGTAAATGACCTAGATTAGCAACCTAACTTCAAGAGTTTGTGGCATGACTTCCTCCAAGAGGAGGGGTGAATCTAGAGCAATTCAGTGTGCACCAAGGAAGGAAATCTTGCCCTCATAGCAAGATTGAAGAGAGGGAGGAAACCATTCGCTACAAATAAGTTCTTTCATTTGAATAAGAAGGAGTTCAATAAATACTTTAACAAGTCGAAGGTTCTGTGCTATTATTGTCAAAAGAAAGGCCATTATGCAAGAGAGTGACATGAAAGGAAGAAGAATAAATATTAAGTGTTTCATGCATCTACCCCAGTAGAAGAAGAACCCTTTTAGAAGAAATCATCCGAGGAAAAAGGATGATGACCATCAGAAGGAGTATTTTCTTTAGTGCAAAAGAGAATTCGCTCTAGTTTACATGGGACCCTAATTCCCCATGCAAATATTTGCTATGTATTGCATGCACTCAAATTTATAGAGTCAAAGTTGCAGTGTGTTAAGCACGTGTTAAGTCAGGAATTTGTTTCTTCAAATTTTATGTTTTATTGTCATTTTTATTCTAGTTTGCTTATTTGCTTGAGTTTATTCTTTCACTTATTTTAGAAAATTTTGGTATTCAGTGAAATTTTCAAGTTTTTGCCTTTATGTTTTTTTATCGTTTTTCCTCCCTTAAGTTCTTGAAGGGTTCTAAAGGTCAATATATGGAATAATGGATTCACAAGTCATATCATGGGTATAGTTTGTCACCTAAAAAACATTCAAAATGGAAAAAATGACTAAATAGTGCCAAAATTGAGTTTAAATTATTCTGGTAGCGCAACTGCCAAAAATTAACACTGCGGCGCTACAAGAAAATCGTTTTTTGCCAGAATGGTCATTTTTCAGTCCGTTTTTTTGGGGATTTCGCTCCTAAAGTGTTAAATAAATCATTGGTCACGTTTGATATATGTTTTGCCAAGTTTTTTTTTATGTAAACAGGCGTCAGTCTCATGTGAGGGAGATTCTGGCAACTGTTCTGGCAACTGGATGCAAATTTATGGCAAATGATGATAGTGAGCGAAATAAGGCAAGATTTTCAGGGAAGATGTTCTAAATTAAATATTATGGAGCTGGTGGAGACGCTGGAACGAAGACATCTTCCAAAAAACTGGAGGTTACTGTTCTGGAGCAGAGTTGGGGCTTTCTCCTGGAAGTCATTTCTGTCAAAATTAGTTAAGGGAAATGTTAAATTATGTCTTTAAAAGGGATTCCTTTTGAAGAGATAGACGTTTAAGACATTCTGAGATGTTCTGCTGAGTGGAAGATTGAAAAATAGCTCTATATTGAACCATTCCTCTGCTGAAGTTTGAAAAGAGGATGCAATGAAAAATTGTGCATTTTATGGTGCTTAAACTTCACAAAAGAGTCTGCTACTTATACACAGTGCAATGAAAGAGATGAATAGCCGAGATTACATGAAGACCTATTCTCATTTTTGATGCTAAGACTACAGGAAGCATAAAATGAATAGATTGGAGATTGTTCTGTTTTATATATCTTCTCATCCAACAGACAAACAGTCTTCAGTTAATCTGAGAAGCTGGTAGCTGAGATCATTTATGTAAAGTTTTACTGTGCAGAGATTGTTCATAGGTGATACTAAAAGGATTTGAAGGTTAATTTTGGTATTAACATACAGGTGTTAGTATACATGCTGGAGATTGTCAGTTTTTTTTTGAATAAACAAATTGAGTGATAATTAAGTTTCATCATCAGTGGCAGTGAAGAGTCTGGAGTACTCTGAATGACCTAAATCTCTTATACCTGTGATAAAACCTAGCCTGCATTAGGAAACAAAAAGGAGCATTCAGGGAAGATTGAGGAGTGCTGTTATTGAAACCCAAGAGGTTTGAAGAAGAAAAAGCATCTGTCAGGTCATTGGCTAAACCCTAGGAGCCATATAGTTTTCAACCCTTAAAGATAAATGGGTAAAAGTGGTAGAGGTTACAGGAATAAAAAATGAAGGTTAAGACTGAAGACAAGAACGAGTTTAAGCTTGAAGAAGTACCAGACCCTTTGAAAGATGATAAAGGACCTCAAATGTTCTCAACTGAGATTAAAGGTAAATATTCATTATTTACTGAAAAGAAAGAGCAGCCTATGCAGCACTTGACACCAGCAAAATTTTCCAGTGAAGATAAAGTTGCTGTCCCAGAAAAAATTACTGTACAGGAAGAAGAGATTCAAACCCAGCAAATGAGTCCCATCACCATTCTGTCAGAGGATGAAGATTATTGGTTAGAGGAGGATCAGCCCATTGCTAAAACTGAAGCTAAAGCTGAAACATGCAGAGAATTTTCTACTTTAGAAAACAAGAAGGTTAGACCTAGCAGAAAGAAGAATAAGGTTGAAGTGATGGAATTTGCTACAGTCAAGCATAAGGGAAATTCATCCAGAATAGGAGCAAAGTAAGTGAGAGTAGCTGATTTTGAAAATATAAGTTTGATGACTGTGAATGGTGTGAATATTGATGAAGCACTTTCAGTGAAACAAGGGCCAATACTTAGTAATTTGAACGGTGAAGAAAAGCACAAATTGAGAGTTTGTGTTAAAGTGAATTCTGATTCTGTTTCTATTCACAAAAGATACTGCAATTTACTCTAAATTAGGCCTTCATCCTTCTACTTACCCATCACTTGAAAGTATCCCAAATAAAAGTCAGATGCTAGCAGATGCAGAAAACAAAGTCTCAACACTTATGAATGAAAAAAGGAGGCAGTAGAAACAAAATTCTGCTCAGTTTTTCCTGTTTTGGGTCATTGAAGTTAAATGCAGACCATGAGCTGATGGAGAGGAATTTTTGAAAAAAAAAGAGGTTTTTGTTCATAAGATACCCATTTACAAAAACCTCTCTCAGGTTTTACACAGGTGTCACGAATTGAGAGATATGGAAGCTTCTTTGACACCTATTTTCCAGAAATTCGCCATATTTGCCAGGAATCTGATTTGCTATTTTTAGTCAATTAGTTGAATTAGTTAGTTACTGTAACTGCTGGGTAGTTTCAATTTTTACCTAATGAAGGGGATATAGAACTACTTCTTTGTAATTATAAAAGAGGGACAAAGGGACTGAAGAAGGGTTCGATTTTTGGGATAGCTTTAGGAGGTCTTTAGACTTATTCATGAGCTAAGTATCAAAACTCTTGTATGCATTTGATGACAAAATTATGAGATATATGACACTTTTTACCCTTCAGTTTTTGTGTTGGCTTCATTGCTCAGCTTGTTTAGTTGCTTAATTGATATATTCATTACTGGTTTATGTTTATATACTGGTGATGCTTATCTTTTATGAATGAACTTCAATATTGTGTTCTGTTGGATCTTGTTGAATATATTATGCATATTTGTCCTCTTTTGTTTATGATTCAGTTATTATTTTGCTCATGAGTGTATTCCCTGTTTGTTCCCAAAGTTCAAAACCAAGAAAACATTTCAGAAACCCTTAAACTTTGTTTACTTTATTGAGTTTTATTTGAGATTGTGTTGGATTGTTTCTTTGGCCTTGGAAACAATTTCTGGCACAAACACAGTGAATAAACAATATTGAGATCTAGGGACTCCATTAATCTCCGCAAGGATGCAGAGATCAAGAGGGAGCCCACAATATTTTTTTTTTTGGTGTAATTTGATTATCATATACTTTTATAAATCATATTTAAAGGGTTTTGAATGTGTTTCATTACAGTTATTTAGAGATCTATATTCCTGGTAGTAGGAATAATGTTATAGTATAGCATGATTGAAGGATATAATTGTTCTTTTTGTCTCATGAATATTGTGTTACGATTAATTAAAGAAGAATATAGGGATACATAACATTACATGATATTAGATCGGGGTTATGATAAAACATTGGTTAATATATGTACATAACTATGTAAGCCATTGACAATGCGTTGAAGTATTCATATGATTGAAATCCATGATTATGCAATGTCTCCAACCATTAAAATAATTTGTCTTGTAGGGAAAATCCATATGCCTGGACCTATAAGCAGAGTATGACATGTGTTGAATGTGAAGTCATTCTGATGGCAAATCCTAAAAGAGAGAGGGAAGCCTCTAGGAGCAGATCGGGAGGGTTCTTATGTTTTTATGGGAAGAATCCCCCAATAATATACTTATTCATAATAGAATCCCTAATAATATTTTAAAAAGATGAGGAATACTCCTGAAGATAGTTAAGTTATCTTATTCATGTATCAAAAGAGCTTCAGTACGTTTTAGACCTAAATGGAGGACCCAGTTTATGATTCTCACATCCAGATGTCGAGAGGAGAAGATAGATTCGCTAGCTACTAAAGAACTAGTGAAATTGGTTGATGCACCTCCTATTAAGAGAAGACCTACATGGTGCTCATATTTAGAAGGAAGCATATCACATTATTCAAGAATATTGTCATGATTCTTGGATTAAAGGTGTGGCAGTCATCAGACAGGATTTTACTCAGTTAAGGAAAATACTCAGTAGAGTTCCTGAAGAGATTTAGGACAATGGACCGTAAGTCCATGGCCACACATATGATGAAAAAATATGAAGATTTGGAGGATCTCAAAGTCAGTTGAGATGTACCCGATTAGCACCAGGATGAATATATGCTTTGCATTTAGTACATAGATATGTGCAACAAAGCATGTGTTGAGGTACCTACTTGGTATGAGTGAATGTGGACTCAGATATGTCTTGGGCAGTGAAATAAGTTTCAAGGATAGAGTGCAGTGATCGAGAAAGAACACATTAGATATGTTGCTCCAGATAGGGCATATTGTAAAGCAGTAAAGCTTCAAGAGGTTCCTAGTCAGTTACATCTGAACATGACAACTTCAGTACATATCCATAGGTGATTAGAATTGACAACATACCTATTATGCCTCTGCCCAAAGTAAAGTAGAGTGTTTCGTGGAAAAAAATGTTGCATTACATAAATACTCATCTAGTTGAAGAGGGAGTATTGACGTGTCTTCTTAGGCAACAATAGATAAAGTCCCCACCAGTTAGTTATGAGAGATATGAATCAGAAAGTTCTCACCACCGATAAGTCATGAAGTGATACATGCATTAGACACGGACCAACCATACAAGTGATATATGACTCAGTTTAGCTATGTAGTGGTACATGGATCCATTAATCCATGTAGCAGATATGCCACTAAGTTGCACATAGCTATGTTAAGTCATAGCACATGACTTAGGAAGCCAGAGGCTGTAATATTTCTTGTGGAGAGAATCCACATGAGCAGAGACATGTTCAAGGTCTCAGAGACTATTATATACTCGAGAAGGGTTATAGTCAAGACTGTTGGAGCAGTCAAACCTCTTGGAGAGGTTATATACCACATATTTGGCTAGTAGGGTATTATGGTATAAGAAAATAACATGACATCACTGTGAAAGTGGTCATGCCTTAGAGAACATAACAAAGGATGGAAATATCACAAAGAACTTCTCCAAGTAGTAGAATATTCTAGAAATCAACAAATGTTGAATATTGATAAAGGAAAAATAAAACTTTCCTTTTGCAATAATATTACACATTTAACGTATTGTAAAATTTTATATATGATGGATTTCAAATCCATAGTTTCTAGTTTAGGGAAACTACATTTTGGATCGGTTCTAGTGGATGCTACCATCAATAGGTAAGATTTTTATAATTGATCATATTAAACCTATGATATGTTGTGCTATCTAGCTATTGTTTTAGCCTGAATTAGCTATGAATGTTACAACTAGTACTATAGAAGCAAATTGGTTTTTGTGGATAGTACTACCTGCCGAAAAGTATTGTAGCTTGGTAAGATACTTGTTGTATTAAAAGATTAAGTCTATAGCTTTCCAAAAACCATATGTGTTATGATAAAATAAATTGAGATGAAGTTTTAGTTTATCAGAGACATGGTCCATTAAGGTAAGACTTCAGTACATTGATATTGAAGAGCAGATTGCAATAATATAGATGCGTCAACAAAGCTGTTTCTTGTGACAAAGTATAGGTATTTCCGAGACAAACTTGGTATGGCAGAGAATGCCTCCCTCATTAAGAATGAGTGTTAAACGTACAACATCGGGAGTAATTCTCTAAGCTAATCTTGTGCAACCAAAATTGGGCCTCATGTATTGAGGTAGAAAAACTGAGTTGGACTCAGTAACTTGGAGTAGATTCATTAGGGTAAACCTAAGGATGACTAAAGTCTTGTGAGTAATATCAAGGTTGGATACTCATGAGTAATATCAAGTCCAATATCCTCATATGATTGAGATTTTGATGTTGTAAGGTCTTGTGAGTAATATCAAGGTTGTATAATTGTGGGTAATATCAAGTCAATGATTCTCATAGAAGGTACCCTATGAGGTGGACCTCCAGTTATAGAGGTGGAATTATGAGTAATATCAAGTCATGATTCTCATGCAGTCACTCAGTGATAGTGGGTACCCATGGGGTGGACATCCAATTATAGAGGCAGTTACTTTGTATGTTGAAGCATCAAATCTTATGTGATATATTACTTACCATGGTCATTCAATATGGATAAATATATTAAGTATCCTCTAGAGACTAATCACCTCTAGAGTGAATTACTTTAGCACATGACTATATGGTTCGAGAGTAATATAATATGATCATAACATGTGGCAATTCTTCTGAGTATAATATGATATGATAGATGATTAAGTTAATACATATTGACCATGCAGAAAGATAAAGAGATATAGAGATAAGCAATAAAGAGATAATGAGAAAAAAATATTTTGAATTTCCTATACAAATGACTAGATGAACTCAAGTTATAAATATGCATATAAAAAGCTTTAGTTAAATATGAATAATTCAATCATTGCCTCAGTTAAAGCATTGATTGAAATATTAATGTATGCAATTAGTTAAGTAAAGAAGAGCTCAATGATCACTCTAGTGTAAATCAATCAACATGATTCAGTTAATAATATCTAACTAAGTGTTAAGAAAGAATAAATAATTAACTAAAGTATTTATACTTTAGTTAAACTAAAGAATGACAATTAAGTGAATCAAAAGATGTCACTTCAGTTATAAAGTGTTTGCATGACGAAAATTGAGTTAAAGCACTATGACACTTATGTTATCCTGTTAACTAAGTGTTCATACATTCAATTATATGATGAGTTCACTCCGATGTCAGATAAGCCTCGGTTAATGTAAAAGATGAAAGCATGGTGCATTAGTTGTGCATGATGAAGTTTTCAATGTAAGCATTGATTATTCCAAGAAGGAAATTCAAAATTGTAATGCATGGGTGCATAATCCTCATGCAACCATTCGCCCTAGTTTACATGGCAGTGTTTCGGGATTGTTATTAATGTGCTAGGCATATAACAAGTTGTAAAATTTGATCTCTATGATCGATTTCTCTGTGTTCTCTCTTATCATACTATCTACTATTTTGTAAAAGCCATTCACTTCGATCAATCATATTATACTTTGAAGAATTGTTGGGTTTTTGATCCTCACTATTTTGAGGGTTTTCCCAGGGTACATCTTGTGTTGTGGATGAATGATTTTTGTGATTGAATGTTCCATTAATTCCATTGTTCAATATCTCTACAATTAAATTTTTAAAGTTCACATATCTTCATATTTTCTCAAACATCAACAATAGGAGCTATGATATCTTGGAGCATTTGAAGCCTCTTGAATACTAGGGTTTGGGTTTCATCCCTTGGAGACATTGAAGCAAGGTTTTTGTGATTAAACCCTAAGTTGTACTTGTTAAAGTAGAGGATAAGATGAGATGTTTTGCCAAGGAGGTTTTCTTGTCTTGATGTTATCTTGTGGAGAATGTTTGGTGAAGCGAGGGTTTTCTTGGTTTTCTCTATCTAGGGTTTTGGAGAGCTACATATATGTGAAATTTTTAGTTATAGAAATTTGTCTTATTACATATTTGTTTTTCAACTATGTATCTTTATGATCTCATAATTTCCACCACTTGTATGTCTTCTCAATTTGACATAAGGATGAAATTGTTCAGGATTTTAACATTAATATTGAAGAATATAAGAAAGATTCACTATTATGCTTCCTATTATCATAAAATGATTTTCAAAACTAGTTTTAAGATTGCATTAGAGGGTTGAAACTTGTTGGAAAACATTTGGTCTCTTTTATTTGGAATTGGCTTGTTGATTTGGGGTGTTAAGAAGTGAATATTGTCCATTGTATTTAATAATAGTCATTTCTTTATAATATTTCATAATAGACCTAAGATTGTAACTTCATAGGGTAAAGATCCGGGGAACCTTGTTGTGAGGTGCAATTATTGTTTTTTTTATTTAAAAGTCAAAGGACGAAGGAAATTTCCCTGGACCAACAGAAGAATCGGCCCCAGGCATGTCGCAACAAGGATGGAAAGGTTCTGGGTTCAACAATTCCTTCCTGTTCTTGGTTACAGAGCTGATTCGTCCATTTTTCCCTTTAACATGTCAGATCATAAGCCGATCCTACTCGATATCTTTGAGGAAAAGAATATAGGTCCCATTCCTATCGGCTTTAGCCTAAACTGGATCAAGCATGAAGGTTTTCATGAGCTCATTCAAAAGGTTTGGGAAACTTCGGTCTCAGGCTCCCCTTTCTATGTTTGGGAAGAAAAACTAAGAAATATTAAAGGAGCTCTCAAATATTGGGCTAAGACTCTAAAATACCCAACCACGCAGAGGATAGAAGCTCAGCAAAGTTTGGACAAGCATTAAAGAGGGCAGGAGGAACACCCAATGGATATAGGAAGTTTGGAAAAGGAAACTTCTCTTCATCGGAACCTGCATGCAGCCTGCAGGACAAAGGAAGAGTACTGGAGGTAGAAGGCAAGATTCCTATGGTTAAATGCAGGGGATGAAAACATGATATTCTTCCACAAACAAGCTGAATGGAGTAAGCACTACAAAGTTGTGAAGGAAATTCAGAGCCAATGTCAAATGGTTCAGGATTTTGATGAAATTAAGCGGGTGGCATATGAACACTTCTGAAACATCTACACATAGGAAATCCCTCCAGGAATTCTGCCAAGTTCCTCAATCCTAAAATTGGTTCCAACTATGATCAATCACTCAATTAATAGCAATCTCATAGTCCCTATTTCAAAAAAATAAATTAAAATGGCCCTCGCAAGTATGGAACCTGATAAATATCCAAGTTCGGATGGTTTTACAACCATATTTCTCAAGAAATGCTAGAAAAACATTAAGATGATCTCCATAAAATGGTCATAAAATCCCAAGCTTGCAACAAAATTGGTGGAAGTACTAATTCTGCCTTTCTCGCATTGATCCCCAAAGAAAAAGGGGCCACCTCCTTTAACAGGTTCAGGCCTATTTCTCTCTACAACATTGGCTATAAAATTATTACCAAAGTCATTGCTAATAAGATTAAAGGGGTTCTTCCTTCTATACTCCGTAAGAATCAAGGTGGGTTTATTAAGGGAAGGCATATAGCCGACAACATCATTCTTGTCCAAGAAGCAATTCATTTTATCCTCCAACTCAGGGAAAAGGTATGATTTTTAAACTGGATTTAGCTAATGATTTCGATAGAGTAAGATATGAGTTCATTTTCCAGGTCTTGCATCGCTTTGGATTCGATCCTAGATTCATTATATGGATTCAATCCTATATCATAGGTCCTTGGATCACACCTCTAGTTATTGGGTGTGCAGCTGGCTTCTTCCAAGTCTCCCGGGGTCTTTGTCAGGGTTTTCCTCTCTCTCCTCTTCTCCATGTCATTCAACCCTTAGTGCTCAACTTTCAGCTAGCCAAATCCAACACCAAAATGATCTCATAGGTCTCCGTATTTCCAGAGGGGTTAAGGATGTTAAACACTTCCAATTCGTAGATGATACAATTCTTCTAGGAGGAGCAAGTGTCCAGTTAACAAGATATTTTAAAAAAGAACTTGATCTTTATCAAGAGGCTTCTGGGAGCCATATCAACTACAGGAAAATTCAAATTTACGGGTGGAATTTCAATCATAGTGAGATGTCAGATATCACTAGAATCCTGGGAATTGAGGGGAATACTCAATGGGACGCGTTTAAACACTTCGGAGTGCCCATATTCAAGGTTTCCCTGAAATCTTCCAACTGGCTTCCAATAGTGGAAAAAATAAAAACAAGGATCAAATCTTGGGGTTCTTCGTGGTTAAACCCAGCAGGAAAAGTTGTGTTAATTAAAGCGGTACTTTCTAGTATTCCCGTCTACCAGTTTTCCATCCTCCTAGCTACGAAAGGGGTAATTTCCCTCATTGAATATCTTCTAAGGAATTTCCTTTGGAAAGGTGGAAAGCAAAATGAAAGGAAGCTCCTGCTGGTAAGTTGGGAGAAAGTGTCAAAAATTTTGATGGAAGGAGGTTTGCAAATTAGAAATTTGGTGGCTTAAAATTTGGATCTTGGAGCCAAAATTATCTGGAATATCATAACTGGAAAGGTGTCCTGGTGCAAGATTGCTCTTTGGAAAAAATACTTCTCTGGGAATCGTCTGAGATGTCTTGACAACCCTTTTCTGGTAAGAAAAGGTTCAACTATTTTTGCAATTTTGGCGAAGGATTTCAACTTCTTCTCCTCCAAGCTTACCTAGATTCTAGGGAATGGAAAGCATATCAAAATTTGGGAGGACTCGATAATGGGAGACCCACCCCTTGAGAATTGTGCTAGCATTGACCAAATTAAAGAGTATCTATGCAATCACAACATTCTCACTCTCTGGGACATCTCAGAATGGAATACAAATAGTTCTAAATCTTGGAAGGGATGGCATATTTAGTGTCCACCTCATCTCGATGATGAAAAATCTACTCTAATTGCCAAAATTCAAGGGAATTTCCCAGTATGAAGGAATAATAAGGATACTAGAGGGTGGGGGAAGAGATCAGGGAACTACACCACTTCTGTTGTTTATAGGATCATTAAAAATCTGCAACCACCTGACAATACAACTATCTGGAAAAATGTCTGGGCCGTGAAATGTCTCCCTAAAGTATACTTCTTTTTCTGGACCTTGGCTCATGGAAGAATCCTAACTGGAGACAATATTAAAAATAAAGTGTTGGGCCAGGATAGAGCATAAGGAATAAACTGAAGTGAAAGCGCAAGAGAAAAAGCAGGCGCGTGGCGAAGCAAAAGCAGGTAAAGGACGAAAAGGAAGCGCAGAACAAAGGAAGCTATGACGAGGAATGGGGTAACAAAGGAAAAATAGACCTAGAGTCTATGGAATATTGGCAGGGAGAAGAGTAAATGATAGAAAGCGATAGGTCAGGAAGACTGTAGGAGTTCGAGTCGGCGGAAGACTAAAGGATGCTTTTTGCGGCTAGATATGACCTATGATANTGGCAGGTAGAAGAGTAAATGATAGAAAGCGATAGGTCAGGAAGACTGTAGGAGTTCGAGTCGGCGGAAGACTAAAGGATGCTTTTTGCGGCTAGATATGACCTATGATAAATGTAATGAAAGACATTTTTGCGGCCAGTATGGCTTGTATTAAATGTATGAAATACGTTTTTGTGGCTACTTATGACTATAATAACTGAGTTTTACTCAGTCGACCCTGCGTAGTCTTGTAACATCTATAAATAAGAGGAACCCATTCTATATAAGGGTTCAGTTAGTTCAGTTAGTGAGTTGGTTTTGTTGGAGAATAATTAGAAGTATTTTTAAGAGATCAATGAGAAGTTTGGTAGTATAGTAGGTTGTTGAGTCGTGTGCGCACACTATTTTGTAAGAGTCGATATGCAGCTGAGTGCACAGATAGTAGAGTATAAGAGTCGATCTAGGCTATGTGCGGATCAGTAGGAGTAGTATCAGAAAAGCATAAAATAGAGAGCATAGGAGCAAGAAGAGTCTAAGCTAAATAGACATATCTCAAAATAGTCTACAAGTCGTGGACTGCAAGGTGCCATATATTTCTCATGCCAGATGAAGAGCACCTTGGTGGTTTTTACCTAGATGGGTTTCCACGTTATTTCTTGTGTCGCATGAATGTTGAATGTTGAATGGTTAATGTTGAATGTTTGATTATATTGCATTGCTTATGGTTATTGCTTGAATGAATGACACAACACTGATAGAAGCAGTGAATGAATGAATGACTAAAGCATCGTCGAATCATCTTGTACTATTTCATGTTTAAAGTTGTTAAGTTGTAATATTGTCATGCCATTGTCATTTAATATTAAGGAATAATCTACGTCACACCGTTGCATCAATTGTTAAGTTGTCAAGGACAAGGTTGTATTGCACACCGGATGTGTCGCATTGTTGCATCGCTGTCGAGTAGTAAAAAATTCCATCTTTCCGACTCTGTGGAGCACTTTGTCCACATGCCAAGGGACTGTAATCCCTCGCTGACTGTGGAAACATGGTTCTGGAAGTTACACATTAAGATATCTCGGGTGATACTGCGCCTGCCTTGCGAGTGATGCTGGCTGAGCTTGCTCCGTCGGGTCGATGTCTTTGGGTGTTTTGTTGGTTTTGTGGGTCTATTGAACTTGCGTCACGAGAGTGGGGAAAATTAGGCCAACAATGGTTCTGTTGCCGGGACCCTTAATCATTTGAGTTGAGGGAAATGTTGTGGCATCCGACAAAGAAGGAAATCGAGGATTGGATGGAGTCGAAGACATTAGAATTTGTGCAAGAAGAGAGT
Source organism: Pseudotsuga menziesii (assembly GCA_001517045.1). Lineage (NCBI taxonomy): Eukaryota > Viridiplantae > Streptophyta > Pinopsida > Pinales > Pinaceae > Pseudotsuga > Pseudotsuga menziesii. Next base: position 354,259 of record LPNX011212489.1, read on the forward strand.
GCATGATCATGGTTGAGCACATAAAATTGGTTGGATCGATACATATACTCTGATATTCATGAGAGAATCTTTTCAGATTTTCCTATTGTGGTGCATGAGTGGTTGTCAAGATTCGTGACTCGACAGACAAACTTCCATAGAAGAGAAACGGTCGAGTGGAGTGCTCAGCTGGTCTGGGAGTTAACCAATGTAAGTAACCCCATCTCTAGAGCTGTTGATTTTTGGGTCAACAATAGTTTACAAGGGTATATTACTGATTTTCCAGTAGAAATGATAACCTCATATAGTGAGGCTGAAAGAAATTTTTTCCAAGGACCTCGAAGAAGGTACTTGTTATCTATAAGTACATGGATAAAGATGCTCATATATGAGAAGGGTATCTTGTAGTTGAGTAGTTGAAGTCGCATATCCAAGAGGAGGGGATATGTCGCAAACAAACTGTAGGGAGAATGGGAAATGGTGAGTTGAGATGTTCCCAGGAAGTACAGAACCTGAACTAGAAGCTAGATTCCTAAGGAGTGGAAGGAGGTCCCGGTCAGGAAAAATAAGAAAGACAGTAGGAGGTAGATGGATTCCTAGTTTGTTCGAAGAAAGTGAGTAGGAATTTGAGTCATGGCTAGACGAAGGGTATTGGGATGAAGAGGAAGACTATAGCTCGATTTCTGAAGGAGCAGAAAAATCCGAAGAGTCTACAGAGACACCAAGATCAAGACGCAACTACACCACACTAGGAGTATCACTAGATGTAAGGTCTAGAGCCTCATCTCCTGAAAGAACTGTTAATATTGATAGTGCTAGTGCAACTAGTGCGCAAGAAAGTATGCCTTCATTAAATTATTCATTGGACATCCTCGACACCAACAAATGGCTGGTGCAAATATTAGATTACCCACATTCAATGGGAATGGATCAGAAGATCCAGAGTAGCATTGATTCCTTTGCAAAGTTGTTTTGATGGTTCTCTAAGTTCATAACGAGGACATAAGAAAAGCATAGATGATCACGACTCTGCGGGGTCGCGCGCTGGAATTTTTTATGAATTTTTTCGTAGTACCAGTAGGAACCCCACAAAATACCTTTGATGATATCCGACTCGCGATGATTTGTGAGTTCAGAAAACCTAAATCGGAGTCGCAGTGCATCACTGAGATCAAGGAGATAAAGCAGTTATTGACGGAGTCCATATAGGATTTCGATCAGCGGTTTAAAACTTTGATGGCCAAATTTAGTTTCCAAATGTCAGACATGTAGCATAAAGAGTGGTTTATTGCTGTGTTATTACCACACATCTGAGCTCCCTTGATGCAATAAAAGATTGAATTAGACAGAAGCGCTAGAACTTGCGATGAAGCTGGAGTCCTCGTCGATCGAATATGGTGGTGTAGGAATGATACAAATTCAGTCCCAGTTGGATAATATGATAATAAAACTTCAGGATATTAAAAAGGGAAAAGAAGCCCAAGACGATTTGTGGTGCACAAGATGTTGAATGGATGGACACACCAAGGATAATTGTCCGTCGTACATAAACTATATCTCATCGGGTGCGCCTAATCCATTTAATACCCATAGACTAACCTGGTACCGAATATTCCAAACTAGAGGGCATCGCGATGAGGACTGTCTATACTTGCAGAAGATTGTAAGTACACCAACTAGCCTTTTTTGTAAATTTTGAGTAGGGAATGATGAGAAGGATTTTAGAGCATATCAGCTCTTAAAGGAAAAGATAGTAGATACCTACTTAATGAAGAACAACAAGTGAATTTAGGCTGAACAGGTGCAAGCACACTACTTGCCTGTGCCTTTCCCACAAAATCAGTATCAGCCTCAATATGCACCGCAGAATCAATATGCACCATAGAATCAGTACCCACCAGAGAAACCACAACCTCAGGGAAGGGGGTTGGATGGAAACTTCAGAGTTAGAGGAGGGGGAGGATTTGACAGAGGAAGAGGTCAAGTTGTATGCTATAAATGTGGACAGCCGGGCCATTATGTTAGAGATTTCCATGAACCTGCAAAGAAATGTTCATATTGCAAAGCACAGGACCATAATGTGGAGCATTGTCCACAGTTTATTGCAAAGTGGCAAGCTCAGGTTATGGGGATTCCTCCTAACCTCACACAGAATCCAAATACAAATCATAACCCTAATGTACAAATGATTTTTGTTGAGCCAAGAGAGATAAGCATTGTTGTTGTAACACGAAGAGGTGCTGCGACTGGAGATGATCAAATTATACCACAAGAACAACCGTAGGTGCAAACCGCGACGCAGAAGAAGGTACAATTCGATGTTAAAAAACAAAAGGAAGTATTTTTGGACGTACAACTAGAATTTGTAGATCTAGAACAACCGTCAACCTCAGCTGAAGTCAGAGAGATACCTGAACGCTTCCAACTTCTATCCAGAAGCAGATTCCAAAAAAAGGTTAGTAAGCTCAAGTTGTTTCTTTCAAGTTGCTTAGTGCTAATTAAATATAAAGATGTTGTCGCAGAACTAAAAGCACTTATAGAAGAAACCTCAGTAGAGTCCCAACCTAGAAGAAGGGTTAACCATGTAAAACATAAATTCAAAACAGGGCGGGAGTTAAGAATGACTGTGCAGATAGGGGATTACACCATGGATTACATTATCCTAGATCTAGGGTTAGACGTCAATATTCTGACGCAACAAACTTGGGAGATCATGGGAAAGCCACGCTTGGACTGGTCCCCTCTCCAGCTGAGGCTTGCAAATCAGGAAAAGGTCCTACCGATTGGTATCCTAATTCAAGTCCCTATCGACATTGAGGGACTATACACATTCGCAGACTTTAAAGTCATTAACATTGTCGATGACACGAACCCATATCCCGTACTTATGGGGATATATTGGGCGATAGATAATAACACCATTATAAATTTTAAGAAAAGGATCCTCTCATTCGAGGATGATGAGATGAGGGTAGTGTTGCCCATCGATCCACTAGAGGGACATATATATGTCGAAATAGTCCATAGTGAAGGGTAGGATGACTATCTGGACCATATCTATAATGTCAACACCTTAAAAGAGGATTACATCAATCCTATAGAAAATAGGAAGCTGAGTTGGAGGAGTACTAGTTCCTGCACGTCAGATTCGAGAGAGGCCTTAGAGAATTGACAAAACATATTGCATGAAGTCTCTATGAGGAGATGCGCCAAGATTACCAGGTCCATGCGATGGGTGAAGAATTATTCAAGAGAGTTACCCACATATGAAGGGTTACCTAATATTGTGACCTTCCTATGTGAGTTTGAAGGACTGGTCACAGAACCGCTGCGTTTGTTTGCATTAGACTATGTGCTGAAGGCTACGCCTGCTAGATGGTGGGGTACACATAAGAAATCCATATCAGAATGGTCATAGTGCAGAAGGTTGTTGGAATCTATATTCGACGAAGAAGTCACAGTCATGAGTCAGAAGTACACAGGGTTGTCGAACCCTGTCGAACACCTCAATCAGTGTCGCATGGAATTTGCAGAATACCTACGATAGGAATGGGTCCATCATTTCATATAACATACATTGGAAATGACACCCAGGAACTGGTATACGTCCATGGAGTTGTGAAAAGGTGGTTAAATAATTTACGCACACTTTTTCATTTTTCGAGGAGCAGCCGACAATTGATGCTACGATTCAAACAATCAAGGAGAAAATATTTTTTGAAATCCCTGTCGAAGTGATAAGTTCCCATTAGTGCAGTGCAAACATCCAAAAATATATGGCTTGTTACAATGTGGCTGGAGAACACGATGATGATTCGACTAACATAAACATACTAGAGTTGGAGGGTACGCGCGAAGTTGAAGGAAGTGGTATTTCGACTGACCAGTTCCTCAAGCCCCTAAAAATCAAGAAACTAAATATTGGTTCGCCGAAAAACCTGAAGTTCTCCAATATAGGATATTATTGGGATGATGAGATAGTATCAAATATCAGAAACCTACTACATGAGTTTCAAGACCTATTCCTTACCAACTTCTCAGAGATGAAGGGAATAGTGGGCGACTTGGGTGAGATGAAAATACCACTGAAACCAAATGCTAAACTAGTTAAACAATGACCTTATAGGTTGAATCCAAGGTATAAAGAGAAGGTAAAAGATGAATTAGATCGCATGATCGACACAAGAATTATCGAAATTGTCGAGGAATCGAAATGGATCATCCCTATAGTGATCCAAGATAAGAAGACAACATGTGAAGTCAGAATCTGTGTCAACTTGAGGAAGCTGAACGATGCATGCTTGCATGATCCATTCCCAACATCATTCACGGATGAAGTATTGGAAAGTGTCTGAGGACAAAAGATGTATTCATTCACCTATGGTTTCTCTGGTTGTCATTAAGTTAGAATTGCAAAGGAGGATCGACACAAAACAACCTTCGTCATAGAAGGGGGATGGTACCAGTATACAGTAACGCCATTTGGACTCAAGAATGCTCCTGCTGTTTTTTCTAGAATAGTAGTCTCTTCTTTTAAAGATTTCATACATAAATTTCTTGCGGTCTACTTTGATGATTGGATTGTGTTTGGTCTGGTAAGAGACCATATTGAGAGTTTGCTCATGATGTTGGGTCGTTGTTGCCAGTACCAGATTGCGCTTAATTCAAAGAAATGTATTTTTTGTGCACCTTTTGGTATATTATTGGGACATGTCATGTGTCGCGATGGAATTTTGGTCGACCCAACGAAAGTTGCGATTATCCTTGATTTTCTACCACCTACATCAGTCACACAACTCATATCAATGTTAGGACACATAGGATATTACTGAAAATTTATTAGAGGATATGCAGAGATAACAACAACAATGGAAAAACTATTGAAGAAAGATGCGAAGTTCAAGTGGACAGAAGCTTGTTAGGAAAGCTTAGAAAAATTAAAGAACAAGATGGCCACTGTGTCAATATTGGTATTTCCTGAATGGAAGAAGCAGTTCCATGTCCATGTCGATGCGCCGTCTGTTGCGCTCGGTAAAGTATTAACGCAACTAGGTGAAGGTGCGCATGAACACCCTATTGCTTTTGCTAGAAGAAAACTGTCGGCGACAGAGAAAAATTAAACGATGACAGAAAGGGAAGTCCTCGCCATGTTCTATGTGCTGCATAAATTCTAACACTACCTGTTGGGTGGAAAATTTAAAATATACACTGATCATTCGGCCTTAAAATACTTGGTCAACAAGCCATTGTTGGGGGGGACGATCTATCGATGGCTCCTCCTATTTCAACAGTTTGATTTCTAAGTTATTGTTAAACCTCGTCGAATGAATGTGGGGCTTGATCACTTATCGAGGATAGAAAGTGGTGAATAACCAACCATTCTGGAGGATAACTTGCCTGATGCGCAACTATTTGTGGTCACCATGGTTGATAAAAAGTTTGAATCTATCATTCACCTCCTGAGTATAGGCTACGTGACTGAAGGGTTCACCACTACGTAGAAGAAACATTTGGTCGTTAAGTTCGTTGATTATACGTTGATCGCGGGACACCTATACAAGATGGGCCCTGATGAAATATTGCGTCGATGTGTTTTTACCACTAACGACATTGGGTAATGAGTGAAGAACATGCGGGTGTTGCAGGAGGACACTATGCTGGAAAGGAAACTGTGCACAAGATATTGCAAGCTCACTTATGGTGGCCAATTATACATATTGATACTAAGAGCTTCTACCACAGCTACGATATTTTCTATAGAAAAAGAAAACTGGCGAGCCACGATGAGATGTCGCTAGAACCACAAATAACCCTTCAATCATTTGATAATTGGGACATTGATTTTGTCGTACCAATTAGTACGCCAGGGAAGAGGACTTGTGTGTGCTATATTATCATTGCAACAGACTACTTAACCAGATGGGATGAAGCCGCAGCTGTTAAGTATTTCACTGCTATGACAACAACAAAGTTTTTATTTGAAAATGTGGTGACTAGATTCGACTGCCCGAAAATTCTCCTAAGTGACCAAGGTACACATTTTTTTATCAAAATGATTGATGAAATTACTGCAGAGTTTCATATTCAGCATAGAAAGGTGACACCATATCATCCTCAAGAAAATTGAATGGTTGAATCATTCAACAAGATCCCAGAGAACGCATTAAATAAAGTATGAAATGCGCACATAGATGATTGGGATCAGAAAGTTTCAGTTGTGCTATGGGCATACCGTACAAATTACAAGCAACTGACATGACACACTCCATTTAAACTGTTATATGGATAGGAAGTTGTTGTGCTGATGGAATATATTGCGTCAATTTTAAGAATTGTTGCACTGACATAAATGATAGATGTGGATGTTGTCGAGAAAAGACTGTCGCAGCTTGTTCAAATGGACGAGGAACGCTTCATCGCAGGGTTCCACCAAAACATAGAGAAGTAAAGGTAGAAAACATGGCATGATCGCCATATCAGAACTAAACATTTTAAAGTCAAAGGGCTTGTTTTTTTGTATGAAATTTTTTTTTTAGAGCATCCAGGGAAACTGAAGACGGATTGGCTAGGGCCATATGTGATTGCACACATCACTGACGTAGATGCTGTAAAATTACATAACCTGGATGGAACGCCAATCACCGAAATGATCAATGGAAGTCACCTGAAACCTTACCATGCTGGCTATGACACAGATGTGTAAGAAAGAAAAAGGATACAAAAAAAAGGCAAAAGGAAACTATTCTGTCGCATGTCTGTGACAGAGGTATGCAAATCACAGTAAGAGCGGGAATGATAGCTGGAAGTCATTAAAGAACGGATACCCAAAATTATTTAGGTGGTTATGATAGCGTGGCATCATTAATTTGACAAGTCCGAGGAGAATGGCGACGTGATTTTTGGTCCCATCCGTCGTCCTCACCATAAATTCCCTGACAAGTAGATATCAGAACTCAAGTATGTGAGTTAATGTTGGAATGCGTCAAATGGGAAGCCCATGTGATCGACAAGATGTCGATCTGCCATTGAATTATCACATGCAGGACAAGCGCATCCCTATAAATATGATCCTTCATCGACAAGAATCCTTTTACTTGCACAAAGAGAAGAAGAGAGAACCAGAGTCTGAAACTTCAAGAGCCAAAGCTAATGGTCATTTTGATTTCCAGTACCAATGAGCATTCTGACATTATGAGAGCATCACCTTTCCCAATAGAAGAAGATATCATGTCGCTGGAGGTACAACAACAAGAGGAAGAACTAGAAACATTGGTCTGACCAATTCCACAGACAATTCCTCCAGCCGCTTCGGCCTCTGCTTCGGTCCCTGCACCAACCACGACTTAAAATCCACCCACTAATCCACTGGTTGATACACCAGATGCAGGTCTGCAATCATTTATATCAGAAAGAGACATCCTAGGCACATCAACACCTTGGGTAAGGGTGCCAAAGTTCACAAAGAAGCAGAAGGCTACCGAGGACGCACCCACTGAGGATATACCGGATCCGCCACCACAAATAGAAGCAAACACCACCATAGAAGAGCAGAACCTGCTGCCGCCATATGTTTGGACAAGGAGAGAAGAGACACCTGAAGTGAATCTTTCGACGAAAGCACGCTCCTCCTTGGTTGCACCCTAGATCCTTGCTGGAGTGTCGATTTTGATGAACATACTCCTGAAGTTGTTGAAATTTCAGTTTGAAGATAATGATACGTAGAGACAGCCAGAACTAGAAAGACACAACTACATGATCACGCTTTTAGCCGTGCCGCCTGAGCCACAACTTGTAGTTCCAAAGGAGTGGGCTTGAGGTATCAAAAGTGTGGGCCTACTCAATTTACTGCTCATGCCGCATTTTGGCTACAGTAAACAAGCGAGCACATATGAGTGACAACTCTTTGTCTGCTTCCATGGAGGTTATTTATGGCTCAACAGACCCTATTTTGTTGACGTCGAGCTCATTTTGACAATAATGGGTCTCCCGTATCAAGGACAGGACCCTGTGCCATATCTGAATGTGAACATAGATACGGCGAAGATATGGGAAAAATATGACCTCCAACGTGCAAATAGATGATTCCTCATTTCCTCTATAACTAACAACATAGTGAGGTTCACCACAAAGATTTTATCTTGCAAGCTATTGCGCAAGATGTGGCCCACTAAGTGCACCACCAGGACAGTGGAACTTGCGGAATAGTGTGCAACAAGAGTGTTGTTCAATTAATTGCAGTTCTTATTGAATGAGATGGTAGAGGACGTTGAGCAAGTGCAGGAAGAAAGTAAGGCCAAATTCCACTACTCATGGTTGCTCATTTTGATTTCTTTTGTAGTTTGGTCCAACCCACCGGATTACCAGTCGTTGGATGTATCAGTACTTTTCCATGGTGCCAAATAACAGAACGTCTGGGAGGAAAAGGAAGACAAGATCTGACAAAAGGACAATAGCATAGAGTTATTTCTACATGCACATGTGCTAATAGAAGTAATAAAATACCAGCATATACTGTGTGCTGTGACAGTCCAAAAGTATGCATCTTTCATAAGCTTCCAGGATCGTGTCCATAATATTATCCTAGAGTCAAGGCAGGATCCAGCGAAGCAAGTGCAACCAACGCCTTTTATGATTACTAAATGGGATGTGGAAGAGGCCATCCAGGAGTGGCCTAAGGAATGGCATGTCTCGGTTGACGTGAAAATGGACCAAGGAGATAACCAGGGAAATGGCCAAGTAAATGGCCAAGGGAAAGGTAACCAGTCGCTAAGTTCAGAAGATGATGACACTGATCAGGGCTCTGATCAAGATGATTCAGAAGGAATGCCTATTGAAAAGAATGCATATAACCTACATAGAGAGTAGGAGAAGGAACAACCTCAGATGCATCATAAGAAGCGCAAAGCCGATAAAATGACTAACAAAGTCAGCCTAGGTGAGGAAGACATGAGATTTATTTTTGAAGCAATCATAGAGGTTGCGAATTCCATTCTTAAAGGCATAGGTAGAAAGTAGATGCAACTGACCAACAAATTGGCAGAGCATATCAATGCACTCACTAAGGCCATTAACGAGGTGCAACACACATTCAAAGATGAGACTTACGGTGTGGATCCTAATGACACATTAGTAACACCAATGTTATTTCCACTGGTGAAGATAGAAGTTCAATTGTGAGCAATGGATACAGGGACATAAGAGTATGATGATGTTGTCCATGAGTTTGGGACACTATCTATAGATTTATCTAAACTCGCATTGGGTGAAGTATATGGTATTCATCATGCAGCCACGATCGAAATAAGGATCAGAGAGAATTCTCTTACATACTAGGCTACAAAGAAAACAAGGAATGTGAAAATCCACAAGGCCCTCCTTCGTGAAAAGGAGCAAGATATTTAAGTGCACGAGCAAAGCAGAATTACACTAGCTGAAGCCATAAAAGATGCAGTTGCAAAGTTCCCTGTGGAAGAAGGATAGGAAGATGCAGATGTAGCCGCAAAGGTAGCCCGACTGTCCAGGATCACCATAGACCTAAGGAAACAGGTCCAAGAGCTTAAAGCACAGAAAATACCAAGTACACCTCCTGAGGTGATTGTAGAGAACAAGAAAACAACATCGAGGCTATTAACAAAATCAAAGCAGGAGAGAAGCTCTGTACAGAGGCGATAGAAGCAGTCTCAGCGACTTGGGAACTACTCCTGGAAGATGAGACAATGATGAAGTTCGCAGAGGAATCCCGTTAGGATGAGCTGAAAATAACTGCGGTTAAGGAAGACATGAAGAAGTTGCCGATCAAATAAAAGATTACAAAGTTCGCTAAATTGAAGCAACTGCAGAAGCAAGTCAAAACTCTACATGACAAGGAGCAAAACAGAAATGATGAGGTCTTAGCGCACCAATCAGAGGTAGAAAGAGTTAGAGGGTTCACTCAGCCTGTACAACAGAAGCTTTAGCAAATAAATCAGTCACTGGAAGAAGTACCGTTGGAACATATCAGTTCCGACCGTGTGGAAAAATTGGAGAAGCAACAAGAGGAGGTCTGAGAGGAATTTGCCCAAGTGCAAGGAATGTTGGTTATGATGGGCAGACCCAGGTTTACTATAATCAACCAACAACACCCCTAGCTCACTGGCCCTTTCAGTGACAAACCGCGAAGTGGCCTGAAGTCTCACCCGAAGTGATTCTAATGGGTTGGCCAAGGACTCAAGTGTCTTGGACCAGGTTCTGTGGCATCTTTTCTTATGACTCACAACTCTTCTAACTGTGAGGTCTCTTTCTCTGCGCGTCTTGCGACTCCTCTGCTCGCATCGTGCGATTTCCTGGTCTCGTAGCTCTTCTAGCCGCGAGATTTCCCTTCTTCTGTCGTGCGGTACCTTCCCATGTCGCGCACTTTCACTGACTCGCGATACCTCCAGCCTTATCGCATCGCCGTTCTCTAGGTGACACGTAACTTCCTCCCAACGCTAAGCCCTTAACCTACGGGTTGTGCACCGTAGCTCCTCTATCGGTGCGGTATCACCTTCTTGCGATACCCTACCCCCGCGGCTCAGCGCACTTAGCGTTGGTCGTGTCGACTTGCAAGACTCAACATGACAGGCTGTTCAATACTGCGACTAGTGACTGTTCAAGCAAAGCATAAATGAACCCACATACAACATGCCAAAGACTTCAACTTATGTTTATCCTCCTATATTGCTGTACACTGATTAATACATTCATTCATTAAACTGTAAACAACATTCATGAAATAAATGATAGATGCACAAGTAACATAACACATAATCCAATCACATAACACATGAATTTAACGTGGTTCACCTCCAGGATGGAAGTTACGTCCACAGAATTGTGTTTTCATTATAGCTCAGGGGAAGGTAAAACACAGTTCTGCTGCACCGCATATGCAGCTCGAGATCTCTCTGTCTTAGATCTATTTCTATCTCTATATTGCCTCTCTTACAATATACTCTTCCCTCTCTGTCAATCCCTGCGGATTGTTACATGCATGCTCTATAACCCAGCTATTGGTTACAGTAAGATTGCTACCGCTAATAACAGAACCAGAGCTTGGTTTTTACAAATGTCTAATAATCTACAAAACAACTAACAACTGAACGAACCCTTTTACAATACAAAATATATCCCTTTATAGGCGGCCCGAAGGTCTCGCCATTACAACACTGTGGGCCTATCCCAACAATAACCCAAACCCTAATTAGTGACAGTCGGCCATATCTGTACTTGAAGTGGCCGCTTTCCGTCACACCACAGCTCTCTGCAGTCTTCCATGCTTCCCGGCGCTGACCATGGGTACTATGCACCGCTTCCCTTTTCTATCCTTCGTCTTCAATGCTTCATCCTCGTTGCTCCTTTTCCTTTATTAGGGTTGCTGAGCCCTCCTGTCTTCGCCACTGCCTTCAATGCAGTGGGTGAGCTCTCTCTTCTCGGCCACCCACGTACAGTCGTCTTCCTTGACTTCTCTGTCTTCTTCTTCATGGTTTCCGGCTCTGCTTCGTAGCTGGAAACGTGCTATGGTGTTGTAGCTCTATCTTTTCTTCTCTCCGCCAAAACTTATCTATCCGCTAAACTAGCAGCTTCTTCTGTAGCTGTGTGACCCTGCTCCAACAAGGAATCTTGAAGGAATTTCAGGACAAAGTCAGTACTGGAGCGCAGCCTGTGCCAATAGTGTAAGTTTTCTTAGTGGCTTTGGATGAGCCACATGTGAGTGTTGGGGTCCTGTTGGGCCAGGATAGAGCATAAGGGAGAAACCGAAGTGCAAGCGCAAGAGGAAAAGCAGGTGCACGATGGAGTAAAAGCAGGTAAAGGACAAAAATGAAGCACATAACAAAGGAAGCTGCGATGAGGAATGGGGTGATGAAGGAAAATAAGACCCAGATTTGGTGGAATATTGGTAGGTAGAAGAGTAAAGGATAGAAAGTGACAGGTCAGGAAGATCGTAGGAGTTCGAGTTGGTGGAAGACTAAAGGACTCTTTTTGTGGCTAGTTATTGCCTATGATAAATGTAATGAAGGATGGTTTTGTAGCTAGTATGGCCTGTATTAAATGTATGAAAGAAATTTTTGTGGCTATTTATGACTGTAATAACTGAGCTGTACTCAGTCGACCCTGCGCGGTCTTGTAACATCTATAAAGAAGAGGAACCCGTTCTATATAAGGGTTCAATTAGTTCAATCAGTGAGTTGGTTTTGTCAGAGAATAATTGGAAGTATTGTGAAGATATCAGCGGGAAGTTTGGTAATATAGTCGGCTGTCGAGCCGCAGATCTGTAGCCATGTGCGCAGACCGTTTTGTTAGAGTCGATCTGCAGCTGAGTGAACAGATAAATGAGTAGAAGAGTCAATCCAGGCTGTGTACGGATCAGTGTGAGTAGTATAAGAAGAGCATAAAATAGAGAGCATGAGAGCAAGAAGAGTCTGAGCTAAATAGACATATCTCAAAACAGTATGCAAGTCGCAGACTACAAGGTGCCATATATTTCTCATGCTAGATGAAGAGCACCTTGGTGGTTTTACCCAGATGGGTTTCCATATTATTTCTTGTGTCGCATGAATGTTGAATGTTGAATGTTTAATGGTTAATGTTGAATGTTTGATTATCTTGCATTGCTTATGGTTATTTCTTGAATGAATGTCGCAACACTGATAGAAGCAGTGAATGAATGAATGACTAAAGCATAGTCGAAGCATCTTGTACTATTTCATGTTTAAATTTGTTAAGTTGTAATATTGTGACACAATTGTCATTTAATATTAAGGAATCATCTGTTTCGCATCGTTGCACCAGTTGTTAAGTTGTCACGGACAAGGTTGTGTTGCACGTCGGATGTGTCGCATTGTTGCGTCACTGTTGAGTAATAAAAGACTCCATCCTTCCAACTTTGTCGAGAACCTTGGTCATTCGCCAAGGGACTGTATTCCCTCGTCGAATGTGGAAACATGGTTCTGGAAGTTACACATTAAGATATCTCAGGTGAGACTACGCCTGCCTTGCGGGTGTTTCTGGTTGAGCTTGCTTTGTTGGGTCAATGGCTTTGGGTGTTTTGGTTGGTTTTGTGGGTTTGTTGAACCTGGGTTGCAAGAGTGGGGAAAATTAGGCCAACAGAAAGAGTGGGAAGGTCCCACAAGATGTTCATTCTTCCTTAACAATGAAGAATCAGTTGAACACTTACCGCTCTCTTTCTCCTTAGCCAAAGCTATTTGGAACCTTTCTCTCCCTAGTGTCCCAATCCATCTCCTAGACAATATTCATTCCCTTCTAATTAATTGGGCTCCCCTCTCCCCCTTCTCTATTCTAAAGAACCCACTGGTCAAATCCTGTTGGATGACTCTCCCCAAGTTTATTTTATGGAATCTTTGGCTAGAAAGGAATTCTCGTATCTTTAGGGGGAAATCCTCATTGGCATTTCAGGTCACCACAAAATTCGATGCTCTAATGGGAGACTGTCTAACCCATCTCTGGTGCGACTCCTCTGGCTTCTTGCTTTACCCTTCGGAAGAAACTTGGCTACATAACATGTCCCCTAATTTACCAAAAGCAAACACAAGGGTTAAGAAAAACTTGTGCTCGTAGGAATTAAAGCTAGAAGAAATAGAGCTTGAACGGTGGATGAACCAGCTTCATAAGGATGTTCTTTTCTTTTATGGGGCTTCTAAAGGAAATCCTGGGGTGGCAGGGGGGTACGAGGTTCTTGTAACGTCCCCAACCCTCCGACCGGCGAAGAGGACGCTACTAACACCAATCATACGGGCAAACAGCCCCATGAACATGAACAAACATCAATGCTGAAATAAAATCTTAAACATAATACATACCCAGATGCATAATCCATCATACAAAGATGCATAGTTACTCAACATTCAACGGAAGCAAACATATACATTCCAGCGTTCAACATGTTCATCCTTTCTTCATGAAACAATAGATATAATTGCAAAGATGAAATAGTCAGGAATACTTATCCTTTAATGAAGAACTCGCCTCGCAACCAGCTACATCGCTGCAACATTCCACCCAACCATAGGCCAACGTGCTCATCAATCTCTCAGCAACAGTGCCACCCCCGAGCTGGGCATGATTCCTCAAGGAATAAGTGTCAATGTAGGCTTACACATAGCCAAGGTTTGACAATCAACCAAACCCACACATTAGGGTTTTACAAGGTCATCAAGGAGCTAAGATAGGCTAAATGCCAAGCTGGTGGCCTCAACACCAGTCTTCTCATGCATACCCAGCCTCTAATCCCACTCACAATAGTCCGAAGACCAACCACTGCATACCGTAGCAAAACAACCCATTCACAGCTCTGTGAAGAAGGCAAAGACAACCGGGTAACAATCCCAAACAAAAGATGAAACACAACTCAAGTCCACAAGACAACTCAGAGTTGTTCTTGGCCGTAGAGCGGCCAAAACAACTCAACAACAACCCAAAACTAGGGTACATCAATAGCCACAACTCACAATGATAAATATGGCAACCTTACATAGTCTGCAATTGGGGAAGAAGCAGAACTCCCAGCATAGACATGGGAAAACTCAGCCAATGGATGTGCCAATCAACATCCAACCAACATCCACGAGCCCACAACACACACCATCCCCCCCAATGTAACGGCTGGAGAACTTACACAGGCAGAAAAGGGGAAAAGAACAAACTCTCAGCCTCTGTGCAAAGGAAAAAGACATAGCCTAGGCAAAACATGGAAGGAAACACAACGGTCTATAGCTCACGTTCCACCACAAAGAATGGAAAACAATACACAACTCAATAATGCCAAAGGAAAACCGATTCTCCGCGTGAATGGAAGGAATACCACCACAGACCGACAAACAACGTGAGAGAGGGGGAAGCAACCAACAACCAAGCAAGAAATTGCACCCCCTTCTTACTCAGCTCTGCGTGAGGAAGATGAACCGACATCCTCCTGCGCACCCCTTCGTGAGAGTGAACAGACCCGGGGAAAGAGTGGCGTCGTGGAGAGGATGGCGGTGGAGGTTGCTTGCCAATGTGAGGTCAACTCGCTGGTGGAGTGTATGCGTGGGAAAGGACTGACAATCCTGCCACACTCCACTCCCAGCCATAACTGCCTCAACTACTCCACAAGATATTAAAGTGGTTGGATGAGAAAAGGGAAGATGGCAAATCACACAAGGTGGTAACACATGGATTTCTCCCCCCCATAGACCAAGGTTTGGCATCCCCCCATAGATCAGCTGGTGGTGCTTCATCATTGATTGAGAGTCTTTCAATTCTCTCAATCACATCATCCAGTTGAACCTCTTGTTCATGTGAAGTAGCAGGAACTTCTTCATGCGGGGGAGTTGGTGCTTCATATGGAAATTCCAAAGGTTGATCCAGAATAGGAACCCCCCCTTCAAGGTTTGGAATTTCATATTCATTTTCAGAATATTTCGTTGGATGAGGATATTTTTCCAAATGATCAAGCTGTCTCTCAATGGACTGGTCATTTTTATTAGTTTCAAGAAAAATGACATCTCTGGAAATAACAAACTTCTTGTTTACCTCATCATATAGACGGTATGCATTGGAGTATTCTTCGTACCCTAGGAAAATGCATTTTCTGCTTCGAGCACCAAGCTTGTTTCTTTGCTCCTTTGGAATCAAGGCATAATAGGTGGAACTAAAAACTCTGAGATGCCTGACTGAAGGAAGATGGTAAAACCACATTTCATATCGAGTCTTGTTATCAAGAGCATTTGAGGGACTTCTATTTCTCAAGTAGGTTGCACATTTCACTGCATCACCCCAAAACATTAGTTTTACATTCTCAAAAAACATCATTGGGCGAACCATATTAATTATGGTTATGTTCATTCTTTCCGCTACACCTTTTTGTTGAGGATTGTAGGGAACTGTAGTCTGATGTGTAATTCCATGTTGGCGAAGATAATCTTCAAAATCATTTGAAGTGTATTCTTTCCCATTATCAGTATGAAGTGTACCAATTTTTGATTGTGCTTGTTTTTCTATCAATGCATGAAAGTCTTTGAATGTTTGAAATGCTTTTGATTTTCTCTTTAAACAGTAAATCTAGCACATTCTTGAGTAGTCATCAACAAAGGTCATAAAATAATTATTCCCATGAGCAGAAGGAGTTGGCATTGGGCCACATAAATCAGAATGCACTAATTCTAATTTCCTACTTGATCTGAAATTAGATTCATGGAATGGCAGCTTCCTGTGTTTCCCTAATATACATGCATCACATTTGTTCTTCTCTTTGGGAATGGTGGGCAAACCAAATACACCATTCTTTCTCAACAAACGAAGACTGTTATAATTCAAATGACCAAATCTTGCATGCCACAATAAACTTGATGACAAATTACCTTCTCCATGTTGAGAGAGGTAGGCATAGTTCTGAACTCTTGCAGATGAACCCTTTAGCTTCAGCAGCTTCCCATATTCGTATCCAGTCATGATGACTTGGTTGTCAGAGGAATTTCTTATTTCTACGATTCCATCAAACATGTGGATGGAATGGCCTTGCTGTCGAATATCCACCAAGGATAGCAGGCTTCTCTGCAACTCTGGAAGATAAAGAACATTCTTCAACAAGAAATCAGGGAATCCAGGCATCTTCAGTCGAATGGTGCCCATTCCCTTTGGTTTAAGACTTGACTTATCTGCAAAGTACACTATGCCATTTATTGTTTCATTAAGTTCTTCAAAACAGTCTTTTCTAAAAATCATGTGTGATGTTGCACCAGTATCAAGCAGCCAACAATCTTTGTAAGATGAAAGTGAAGTCATTTCATTAATTCCAAGATTACAATGTGCAACAATGCAATGAGCAGAATCAGAATATTTACTAGCTTCTTGGTCATCTTTCTTCTAGTTATGTCTGTCTTTGATGGAGTCCCACAAAACCCAACACTGATCTAATGTGTGCCCATTCTTTCCGCAACGCTTGCACTGCAAATCTAATCTTTTTCTGGAATTGTTTCTGCCTCCTCTACCTCTGAAGTTTCTTCTTCCTCTGCCTCTCTTGTTGCTTTCTCCTTTGGGATGATCTTTGTCAGAGAGAGTGGCACCAACTACAACTATTATAGATTGCATCTTCTGCAACTGCTAGTGTAATTTACAATAATGAACTTAATATGACAAAGAGAATGAGATAATAGAAAAACAATAACCTTGCAGGTCTACAGCCTCTGCCAAGGTGATTTACAATCTTAATATGCTGTCAATAAGTTCATAAGCAAATTTTAGCACTAGAAGAACTGCTCAGCAATACGCCTAAAGGAAATACCATTGTTTGTGAACTGTCACAAAATATAGGGTTTTGAACAGCACCAGTCAACAATCTCAGCTATATGAAAGAAGCAGGTCTAAGTCTCTGCTACTTTATTTACAAAAATAGTACAAGGAAATGATAATCTCTCCTTCAATAAACTATGTGCACTATTCTACACAATGCAGGTTTGAGTCTCTGCAATAGTTTCACATAGACTTTATTCTTCAAGGCAGGTCACAACTCCAGCAGCTTGATGCAATACTTCTAGTTGCAGCAGCAGAATAATTACACAGTGGCAATATTACCAATTGCAGAAGCAGTCTCAATGCAATCAACACCAACAAAACAACATATATCTTCCACTTGGAAAGGAATATGCACATGTGAAATATATCAGTCACAACACAATATATATGATATATCAGTCACAACACAATATATTAGTCACAATGCAATATATATGATATATCAGTCACAACACAATATATCAGTCACAACGCAATATATGATATATCAGTCTTCATTATTCAACAAATTCTAAATACTGAGATCGATCTTCACGCAGGCAGCTCCATCAACTTGATCATCAGCTCCACGCAGGCAGCTCCACGCATGCAGCTCTATGCAATTCTGATTATCTTCAGAGCAGGTTTTCAAAGAACGCAACAGTCTAGGGTAAATTTAGGGTTTGTGCACTTCACGGGAAAAACTAGGGTTTTTGTATGCCCAACAGTTACAATCTCAGCAAAATGTGTAACTTATTACCTTCACGCAAGTGAAAATTCAACGGCATCCTTCTACCCAACACTCTGAGTTCGCAGATTGCAAAATTTTAAACCAGAAAGAGGCCTTACAGTGATGCGTTTGTCTTCCAAAGAATTTCGCAATGGACCACCAAGAACAAAGCTTGGAAGTTACTCAGAAAACTGAAGAAGAAACCGTGCAGAAAACTGAATGAACAGAAGAGTCTCGAGATTCTGGAATTTAAGGAGGAGGAGACCGCAACATCTAAGTCATGCAGTAGAGATCACACAGAGTGGCGCAGTCTTCACGCAGAGGGCATTCACTCCAGTAGCAAGCATATACTCAATGCAGATATAAACTCACAGATCGCAGCATAGATTCAAACTCACAGCTCGCAACATATATACAAACTTACAGTTCGCAGCATATATTCAAACTCATAGCTCATTAGCACTCCACGGTTCTCACCACATAACAAGCAGCACACACAACATAATGATGAATGGAACGATAAGAAGAGAGAGCGTGGTTACAAATTAGGGTTAGGGAGGTCTCCAAGAGAATAACGCATATAATGCATGCAACTGGCAGACTGACGGAGCAGGCAGCCTGAAAGAGCAAACTGGCAGGAGAAACAAATTGACAAAGGGCAGAATGGAGGTCTGGCAATGGACTGGAATGTATCCAGGAGTTATGACAACGCTCTGATACCACTGATGGGTAAAATAACTCCTGATTCATTTCTATTCCATTACTAATGCATACATTTATACATTTCATGTGGCGGTTGAGAACCAGCCTTTTCACCTTCCTATGCAACTATTCATATTCCTATTATGTACACTAACGTATAATCCTGATGGATTATATTCCAACACTTTAGAATCAAGTCCTTTTCATTTTAACGTTGCACCGTCGTAGCTGGATGTAGGTTTAGTTTAATTGATGTGCGTATTTACATGATGCCAAACTATAATATGCTGGATAGCACGATATACCATTGGTAACTATCCCTATTGCCGAAACATACACAACCAAATCGATGGTGGGGCTTTTGCCTTTAGCTCCTCACCACGATTAATTACAATATATACATCATGTATCTTTTAATGCAAACGAGGTCAAAACCGGGGTGTTGCATTCCCCTCCTCCTTGGAATAACACCGTCCTCGGTGTTCCAATACATAGGAATACATATACAATCTGCACATCCAAAATTTCAAAATTTTGCAGATCTGTCCCATTTTCAATTATTTACTTTGAACGTTCAAGACCAAGCCCCTCGGCTTCCATGAACTTTTCCCGCTAGTTCTCAGCTTTCAACTTATCCTGAAGTCTAGGAACTTTGTGGCTGTTGCCCTCTTCATGTTCCCTCATTGGGAAGTCTCGGTGTAAATGATGTCCTCTGCATTCCCAACATTTCACTGAATGCATCATCTTTACCTGCTCAATTTCCTTTGATTTTTTATGCCTGGACCGTTTCTTAACGGGTCGCTTGGACGAATGCCCCATCACTGATCCACCTTCCTTTCCTTTGCCGATTGCTCCCAGAAGGATTTTCACCTCCCTTTGCAACCCAATAGAGTCTTGCAAAATCTGGTGGTTCATTCCATTCTGCCTTTTTTGTATCTTGAGCATCTCTCCAAGATTTTCTTAGGTCTTGGCAATCATTTGAAGGAGACTTCCAGCCATGTCCAACAACTTTTGATCTGTTGCCATGATCAATGTGCACCACCGGGTTTCACTTTTCTCACCTGTGAAATGCACCATTGAAATTCTGTCAAACCAAGCATAATATAGACATTAAAATCAGTCAGCTAATTACCCAATTGGCATGATATTCCAAGCCTCATCAAGGAGACTTTCATATTTTTCATGCCTTCCCAACAGGCTCACGAGCTCATTCATGTCCATTCTTGGGCAGGGAATTAACTATTCCAGCATTCATAATTAACTTTAAGCAAATACACACATTCCATTTCCAGTCATACATGCATTCAACAATCTTTTGTTTTCACAATGCATATATATAATTAAAAGGGCAAGAGAGAGCAGCAAGAGTTTTTTTTACCCTCTTTGTTTTGTTCCATCCTGGAACCCACACCACCGCTGTGGCTTTTCATGCTCTCAGCCTCTTTCACTTCACCGTGAATGCCGGACCAATCCCTCTTGGTCATGACACTTAGTGTCTTCGGTCTATTCCAAACCTCTAAACGATGGAGTCTCTCCACATGGTTTGTCTTGGCTGCTAGGACCCCCACAGTCTTACTAGCACCTTTTTCATTACCGCTCATTCTGAGCTCTCTAGGACAGTCATATGTCCACATGCACCCCTAGGATGCTCTCATATTCCTCGCTCCCAGCGACACCTATATCCAAACATTGAATAGATTCACATGTTTAGTTTATTCTCATCGGTTTTATCTCTAGAACAAGAGCTTAAAACATCATAACCAATCATATACACATGTATATTCATAAGCAAAATAATTCAATACTTATCTGTATTTTGCGTTTCCTCGTTGGTCCAAAGGATCCTGCTTCACTTTGCAAGCCTTGGGATCACCTATGGACTTGGATGTTAGGTCAGCGTGTAGGCTGCTCCATAACATCAAATAATTAATGTCCAGCCAGTACACCCTCATGTCGACTGGGCTTGGAACTTTACTACGACCATTTCCAGGTCTAGGATCTACTATGGATCCCCATGCATATAACAACCCAACATACACTTATACCGACATACACTTACATCAACAATAATACATACACTTATATCAACAATACACTTATACCAACATACACTTATATCAACATACACTTATATCATAATAATGCACACTTATATCAACAACAACCCTTACTCCGCAACCCCTCACAACAACCGTTTTCCTTTTCTCTTTAGGGTGCAACACCCAACTGCATCTATTTATCCTGTCAACACAAGCAATATAAGCAAACTCATCAGCGTTATTGCTCTAAAATTGTAATCATATTTCATATCATTCACTATCAAGTATTGAGACACCAGCAGTGCATCCACTCCCTGGGTGTAGTCAATATTGAAAACCCTTTCATGACTCGACATCAGAAAAGTGTGCACCCTTTCCCGGTGTGTGCCATGTAGGCCCTATTCATACTCAAGCAATCGGTCATCATGGAAATAAATTCAAAACATGTTCTGCATATGGAATCTTAATAATTTGACATGCATATTCTTAGCAAGGGTCACATAACACTTATCCATTTGCCGACGCAGTATTCCTTCGTTAAGGAGGAATGGGGCTCCCTTCTCTGAGTTGACAGTCCCTCGGTTAGCCATCCCAACTCCTTTTTACATTTCATACCCACACATGTCTTACCAGCATAATCTATACCATCTCACTCATGTTGCTTACCAAACATGTAGTGCAGATGAGACATTTCCAAAATGTCCAATGGAGTTTGACGCGAAACCCATTTCCAAAATAAGGGAAAACCTTCCCATGAAGTTTGGCTCCTGCAGGCCACCACACATGCTCTTCCTGCAATGTGTACCCCTGGCACATTCATCAAATAGCCAAACAATCAATCATTATCTGATAATACAATCCAAATTGATTGCTCCATAACCAAGCAATGACATTAATGATTAAATTCAATAGGAATTTGCAATTTTGTCTACTACAGAAATTAGTTTGCTTGGCAACGAGGTGATCCTCATTTGTGGGTCTCTTGTAAGTAGCACTACTATGCCCATTATAATTTTATGTTTCTAGCATAATATGAATACACACTTACAATGCGTCCTCCTGACACAATCTTATGCAAGCCAATAGTGATTAGTAGTTGTCAGCAATTTCTTAAATCCGAAATTCACAATTCAAATTTAACAACCCATTATGCATACCAACTATTTTCACAGCCATGAGAATTTTCTCATAAGGTTTGACTCTTTCACATGGTAGATTCCGGCATTTGTCATGGTCTTACTCTCATTGCCATGCTCTAAATAATCTACCTGAAACCTGAGCTTCAATCAACCAAACACCTGGTAAGTCTAGATGCATATAACCTTTTCATTGCTGCAACCATCACTGAAGCATCTTCAGAATTTATAAAATTCAAATAATTCCAGCTGTTAATCACATCAATATTACCAAAACTCATTTACTTGACACAATCATTATCATACTAACATTTGCAAGGTATAGTCACAACATTCATGCAATTAAATGAAATGTTTATATACTCCTTACTTCACAAGCGTATCATTTGTACCACCTTGCTCTTCCATAGAGCATTTTCGGCAGCCAATTGATCATGACTATCCTCTTTATGCACTTACCATCCTGCATTCATAACAACCTTTGAAATGGTTCCTGAATTGCCATCAATTCATCATTTCAACCATTAGTTATTCATAATATCACCTGCACTCATCTCAATGCATTTATGCAATGCATCACAACATTTGCACCTATACTTATGCAATCAATCACTCACACCCTTCATATGCATCCATTCAATGCATGACTACAAGATTCATAAAATATTTTTAATGCATATTCATTCAATGCTACCTTGTATTGATTTCGGAATACTATGCATTCAAACATACCATGGCCTAACCATGACTACCTCATATAGGATGCATTGCTATAATCACGATTATCAGTACTTACTTTCCTTGTCTACTAAGCTCAATCAACATATACAGGCATGACACCTTTCTATATGAATGTAGTATAACATTCAAATATCCACATGGTATGAAGTCTCTTACCTTTACCACTCCTTGGAATTTGTCATAATTAAACCATTACCTGCATGGATCCTACTTACACCTTCAGCATTACCAGCTTAGTCGGTATCTTGCAGAGGATTGCAGAATTTGCTCACCAACTTTTGTTTATGGACTTGTCGCCTTATCCCTTCCTCCAGAGGATTGCTAGTCACATTTGTCAGCATTAGCAACATATTCAGCCAGGTCCATGTTGTTGTTGGTTTTTCCACTAATGCCAACACCAATGCAATATTTACCATTAGTAGTTCATTATAAATGTATAATTCCCACTACTTTTACCAATATGTAATATCCTATGCATGCAATACATATCCCCATGCATTTTCAGCATCCCCATGCCATAATTTTTTTATGTACACCAAGATTATAAAATATAAATATAGTTAGCAAGACAGGGTTTAAGGAATTTTCCCTTTCAAATCCCTCGTATTTGCATGGAATTCTTCTTCCACATAATAGCTGGTTTGAATTCATGGTCTTGCTACCTCTAGGCATGCAATTTCCTAGATTTGTCCATATTGACAGCAACATTGTTTGTCAAATCAACCACTAGTACTTTTCTGGTCCTCATTCAAACTTTGGTGGCTTTCCCTGGTTCCCTATTGGATAAGCTTTCCAATGCCTATCCACATGCTTCATTCCGACCTCGGGTGTAGAAACCACAACAGTTCTAAAAATGAAGATTTTCACCAATTCTCTGCATTTTTACACACAACTACATTTTGGTCTGGGTGCCAACTTCAGCCACCTGTAGGAGCAAGTCTAGGAATATTCAGGAAAGCTTTTCTATTGGGCAAAGTCAGTGCATACAACGAGGAACACTCAGTAACTTGCAGATCTTGTTTCCAATGCACCATTCATCCTTTTATGAATGCTGGTTTGACTAACTTGCCCAAAACATAGAATTTTCTTTTCACAAGAACGACTGTCTCAGGGAACGATCGGGGGTCAAGGGGGCTTGCCCCCTTGTGGCCGCCACTGTAGGGCGGGTCGAGGGCAACGCCCTCGTTTTTTTTTTTTGTGGTAAATCTTTGATTTTCATGCAATCTGGCACATAAGATCACTGCCATTTTTCTCCTTTTTAGCCCTGTAAAAACAATTGAAAATCCCATTGAAAAACAGCTGAAATCCGCTGAGAAATCCCACTGAAAACTCAAAATTTTCCTTTGGCCCAATCGGACCTTTTTCCAACAAATTTTTTGACACCCTACATTCAAAACACCTAGCATTTCGCTGTATCAGCGATTCGAACCACAATCCTTTCCGCTGCGTCGGCGACCAAAACCACTATCCATCATGTGGATAGTTCCTTAGGCATCCGCAACATCGAGTAGTAAACCATCTGTGGATTCTGCAGTTAAACAACTCATCGACGGTTGAAACAACTAATTTCTACCGACCAATCGGTGGACCAAACAACTAGCTTCTCCCAGCCTATCGACGGTCCGTTCATCTACGCTTCCAGACTTTGTCGGCGATGCCAAAGGTTTTTCCACTGTTTCGGATCCCCATCCATCTAAACTTTCGGGTCCTTTATCAGCGCTGCAAAAGCTATCATCGATGATCGAATCCTCTACCTGTCGGACAGCTAGTTCTCTAAGCTTCTGACACTTCGGCGGTCTGATCTTCATCTTTCATCCGACGTGTCGGTGGTCCAATCCTCTAAAGTTTTTCGATGTTTTCTGTACTTAAAAAAAAATTTGGAAATTTTTCTTCTTCTTTCCGTCGCCGCATCGGCTGGTCGATCGTCTAAATTTCTCCGATGTTTCAGCGGTCTTCGGAAGATCTCCGCCAAAACTGCGGATCTGCCTTCAACTAATTTCCGCCGAAACCTTCTCTTCTCTTATGTCACTGCATCAGAAACCTCATCTTCTATTCTTCTCCAATACTTGCTGCCGCAGCGGCTGCTCAAACAGCTAACTTTCGTCGACGGTTTCCATACTTAGAGGAATTTTCAAAATTTTCAAAGTCTTCAAAATTTTTCCTCTTTGTCGGCTTATTTCCCTCGTTGGCATCAACTCTCAACACCTCTTCGTTTCCGCCATTGCGGCTCTTTTCCGGCGAGCTTCCCCTTTCTTCTGCTACCGCCGCTGCATCGGAATACTTCTCTTGAAGCTTCCCGCCATTGCGGCTCCGTCTCAAGGTTCTGTCCGTGTGCATCGAGTGGACTTCCGCCTAGCTCATCCAATGATTTTAGGACTTAGAAAATTTTTGGAATTTTCTCCTGTTTCTTCTGGGCAGTAGGTACCTTACCTTTGTTAACTGATTCCTCATGGCCCTCTGAGACCCAATTACTGTAACCTACGCTCTGTCACCGTGTCTTTCATGGCCCATTCAGGCCCATGCTGCAACATGAGCTCTGATACCACTCTGTAACGTCCCCGACCCTCCGACCGGCGAAGAGGATGCTACTAACACCAATCATATGGGCAAACAACCCCATGAACATGAACATGAACAAATATCAATGCTGAAATAAAAGCTTAAACATAATACATACCCAGATGCATAATCCATCATACAAAGATGCATAGTTACTCAACATTCAGCAGAAGCAAACATATACATTCCAGCATTCAACATGTTCATCCTTTCTTCATGAAACATTAGATATAATTGCAAAGATGAAATTGTCAGGAGTACTTATCCTTTAATGAAGAACTCACCTCGCAACCAGCTACGTCGCTACAACATTCCACCCAACCATAGGCCAGCATGCTCATCAATCTCTCAGCAACACTGCCACCCCCGAGCTGGGCATGATTCCTCAAGGAATAAGGGTCAATTCAGGCTTACACATAGCCAAGGTTTGCCAATCAACCAAACCCACACAGTAGGGTTTTACAAGGTCATCAAGGAGCTAGGATAGGTCTGGTGGCCTCAACACCAGTCTTCTCATGCATACCCAGCCTCTAATCCCACTCACAACAGTCCGAAGACCAACCACTGCATACCGCAGCAAAACAACCCATTCACAGCTCTGTGAAGAAGGCAAAGACAACTGGGTAACAATCCCAAACAAAAGATGAAACACAACTCAAGTCCACAAGACAACTCAGAGTTGTTCTTGGTCGTAGCGCGGCCAAAACAACTCAGCAGCAACCCAAAACTAGGGTACATCAATAGCCACAACTCACAATGATAACTATGGCAACCTTACACAGTCCGCAGTTGGGGAAGAAGCATAACTCCCAGCATAGACATGGGAAAACTCAGCCAATGGATGTGGCAATCAACAACCAACCAACATCCACGAGCCCACAGCACACACCATCCCCCCCAATGTAACGGCTGGAGAACTTACACAGGCAGAAAAGGGGAAAAGAACAAACTCTCAGCCTCTACGCAAAGGAAAAAGACATAGCCCAGGACAAACATGGAAGGAAACACAATGGTCTATAGCTCACGATCCACCACAAAGGATGGAAAACAATACACAACTCAATAATGCCAAAGGAAAACCGATTCTTCGCGTGAATGGAAGGAATACCACCACAGACCGACAAACAACGTGAGAGAGGGGGAAGCAACCAACAACCAAGCAAGAAATCACACCCCCTTCTTACTCAGCTCTGCATGAGGAAGATGAACCGACATCCTCCTGCGCGCCCCTTCGTGAGAGTGAACAGACCCGGGGAAAGAGTGGCGTCATGGAGAGGATGGCGGTGGAGGTTTCTTGCCAACGTGAGGTCAACTCGCTGGTGGAGTGTACGCATGGGAAAGGAATGATAGTGCTGCCACACTCCACTCCCAACCATAACTGCCTCAACTAATCCACAAGATATTAAAGTGGTTGGATGAGACAAGGGAAGATGGCAAATCAAACAAGGTGGTAACACATGGATTCCCCCCCCCCATAGACCAAGGTTTGGCATCCCCCCCCTTATCCTTTGGAATCATGCCCTTTTCATTTTAACGTTGCACCGTCGTAGCTGGCTGTAGGTTTAGTTTAATTGATGTGCGTATTTATATGATGCCAAACTATAATGTGCCAGATAGCACGATATACCATCGGCAACTATCCCTATTGCCAAAACATACACAACCAAATCGATGGTGGGGATTTTGCGTTTAGCTCCTCACCGCGATTAATTACAATATATACATCATGTATCTTTTAATGCAAACGGGGTCAAAACCGGGGTGTTACAGTTCTCATCACCCCAGATGGAAAAATGGATTCGAATTTCTCGCGGGGTCTAGGACATGAAATAAACAATGTAGCGGAAGCGATGGCCCTCTGGCAAGGTCTCCGTCTAGCCAGGAATTAGGGAATTCATGAACTCATCGTACTTAGAGAGTCAAGATTAATAATCCAAGCTCTCTCTGATAATTCGTTACCGTCTCAGATGCACATTCGGCAGTTGATTAGAAAAATTCAAAATCTAGCCAATTCTTTCCGTAAGATCGAGTTCTTCCATGTCCTAAGGAAGCTCAATGGTCAAGCGGATCTTGCCACAAATATAGCCACCACCCTTAGGATTGGATTCTTGGTGAAGAAAGGGGATAGCACTTTTTTTCCAACTCCCATAAGACCAGGGTATTTGGCCCTTGGGGCTTATGTCCCTCCCACATGGCATCTGTGTCGAGTTCCTCAACTTGTGGCAAGATCTCTTGGATGTGGTGGGTGCGTGGGCTCGCACATGCAATGTTGCACCATGTTTTAACGGGAGTACGACTCTCCATTTCACCGTAGGTATCATTTCCCATCTCCACTTTGTGAAATCGGTGGCGGATCATCCAATAATCATGGAAACCCTGAGCGAGAAGGGTGGTAAGATTACAAAGCGGAGGTTGTAATGGTTGTGGATTTCATCTTTGGTTCGTCTGCACTAGTAAGGAATTTGTTGGAATTATTTTCATACAAGTTGAACTCTTCAATATGAATACGTCCTAAGAGTCCACAACGTCCTCTGCTCCAGCCCAGTTCATCGAAACTGACATCAGGAACATGAAAAAGAAGATAAAGAGGATGAATCGTTATTTGAGTAGGATTGATACAGAGGGAGGTCGTCGGCTGGAAACAATCGATATGGACATGGCTTAGCTAAGAAAGGAATTTTCCCGGTCTATCTCTCGAACTGAAAACGCTCTGACAGGGATGCTAGAAGAATTGGAAATAAAATTCGAAAATATGGAATTGAAGGTGGTGAAACTGGAAGCAACGACATTCACAAACTCTATAAGGATTGTTGTTTTTTGAATTTTGATTGCCGTTCCTGAAGGGAAACTATGCATTTTGTGGTATTGTTCTAGTGGTTACACCATTGTTTTATATAATATACCCATCTCTGTCTAAGAAAAAACATACAGCATATCTCAAATAGATATTAACCCCTCAAATAGATATTAGCCATTTGGATTATGCAATTCATTCCATTTTTACGAGTTTAATAAACGAGTTGCATGTATCCTCTATTGATTCATTTTTCATAACATTAATATATTGCATCATTTATAAAAATAACATATAGTATATCTCAAATAAATGAGATACATATATCTTTTATTAATTCATTTTTATTAGTTTGAATTATATTATTATAATTCTATCAATTATAAAAATAACATATTACATATTTTAAAAAAATAGTTTAAATATATATTTTTTAACATATTGCAATTAGATTTTAAAAGAAAATTCCTACATATATGTTAACAAAATATACAAATGGAGGAGGTCTAATTCTTATGGATTTTTGTATTTTATAATAAAAAAATTATATTCTAAAAAGGAAATATTAAACTCCCATAATAGTAGATAACAATAAGGATCTGGAAAAGACAATGAGGGTCACAGAGGATGTTCCCACTTCATTACGAGTCTGCGGAGATCTATAACTTGTAATCTTTATTAATAAGTGTAATGCTATATTTTTATGGTGTTGTGGAGTTTTCAATTACAAAAGCTTTTCGTCCGATAATAATTATGTTTTTTTTTCAACTGAAAATTACCTCTGCATCGCAGATGCAGATTTGACCCATTCACAGAAATGGACAACCGATAATAATTATGTGCTCTGTTATGCACTTTGTTTTTAATATATAAACCCTTTAATTCTTCCATTGTAAGTCCATAATTGAAGAAAGAAAGATCATAAGTCAACCGCTTAATTTCGAGTGCAGCCGGAACCCATGCCAAGGAAGAAAAGTCGACATGAAGGAAAACCGTGAAAGAAAAATCAAATAGCAGACTCATCAAACACGTAGACTAATGGAAAACACGTGGCAAGCATTGATTGATGTGAAGGACAACCAAATTGGAATACTGTTTCTCAAATCTGCCCTCATATAGAAAAACGTCTTTAGCTTAACACACCTGTTAAGCCCTTTATAGAAAAACGCCTTCGATCGTAATTATATATGTTAATTAATCAAAACTAAAGGTGCCCTTATCCATCTTTAATAAATATTCAACTCTCAATATTTGATAGCCTTCATTTCTTGTGTGATTATTAAATCTTTATTTCAAAGTAGCAACCACATTTGTAATGTAATAATTGTTGACTTCTTATCATTTATTTTCTTACAAGTTGTTTGAAAATTTGCCTAGGTTAGGTTAGGAATGGGTTAGGAGTGGTTGTATTTATCTATCATTTTTTATTAACTCCAAAAATCCTCTTGATTATTGCCCTTTGGTGCAAAAACTTAGAAAAGAAAACCAAAATAAGTTATAAATATAAGAATAAGTTAGACATGAATTGTTAAAATATAATAATGTTGTAGGTAGGTAAAACTTTCATTCCATCTTCTAAGATGTTCTAGTCTTCAAAGAAAATGATGCTCTTTCTAAATAATGTTAGAGGAAATTTCAACCTAAAATGGTCCTCTTAATGAATTGAGAAAATAATGTCACGTAAACAATTTTTTATATTATTTCACTTTTATCGAAGTTGCCCATGGATGAAATTCCATGTAGTGTTTTCACTCAATGTAAAGAAAGAAAATTAAATACACAATGTCATCTTAAAATTTATTGAACCCAAATTTTCAGGATGTATAATATTATTATGATATATTAATTATAATATAATAGTATTACAATTAGTTATAATATTAATTGCTATTACTATTATATATTATATATGGGTCACGTGTTACCTAAAAGTGGTTAGCATATTAAGTTCACTCAATATCCAAGACAATTTCGGGTAGCTTGGACAATGGGTAGACAAATTGTATTATTATAAAATTCCACCTATCTCCAAATTACATAATAAAAAATTGTCTCTCATATGCACCTCTTTTAATTTTTAAAATATTTTGGTTAGCTAATACATGATGGAATGGAATTTGAATTAGGGTTGTACGGACCATTTTTAAACCAATTTTCCGCTTATTGATTTTATAATTCAAACTGTAAAAGTGCACTCTATGTATAAAAAGAAATGCACATCATTACCATCAAATGCATGCCTTAAGTGATAAGACGCAAGATGGATTTGTATTATTCAATGTTACATACATGGTATTTCATGGCTAGTGTTATTTAGTAATATTATTTATTTAATGAGGATTACATGTTATACTCAATTGATACTTACTATTTCATGTCGATATTCAGTATGGTACTTTATTGCATAATATGTTGTCAATTCATGATTGTTTTCCATGACATATTAGTTTAGTAAGGTACCTAATGATTTTATGATAGTATTATGTGTTGTTATTTTATGATGGTATCACATAGCATATGGTATCTAGTAAAATGTTTAATTAAAAATTAGTTATGAAGGATATTATTCCATGATAATGGCTTATGATACCTTCTATTGCCAAATGTAACTTGTGATGAGGCATACTTTGTGATCACATATGATAATCAATTATGGTGCTTTAATTCATATTGGATTTCATGATATATTATTATCTTGAGGAAGTTACTACCAATCCTTGTTCATTTGTGGTGAGCAAAAGTTTTTTCAAGTGATCCAATCAAAGAGCCTACAAAGGCTAACCATTCTAGGATTTTGTGGGGGGACATAACCACGAATGAGAATGGCTACTACAAACACATTCTGGGATGGGGGAGAAGCTCAACAATTAAGTCTATGTCAATGGTTCTTATCTCTTCTACTAGAAGTCCACTGATTGAGGTATTCTCGTAAAGGGGGGGGGGTAGATCAGGCATATGAGGACTTTCAATGCTTGGGGATAATTCCTTAAG
Organism: Pseudotsuga menziesii; assembly: GCA_001517045.1. Classification (NCBI taxonomy): domain Eukaryota; kingdom Viridiplantae; phylum Streptophyta; class Pinopsida; order Pinales; family Pinaceae; genus Pseudotsuga; species Pseudotsuga menziesii. The sequence continues at coordinate 385,216 of LPNX011212489.1, forward strand.
GGTGCATACATAGGGAGCATATACCGATCTTTTGATATACCCATGATATAATTATCCCAATGTCAAGATCGGGGTACTGGTAACCAAATGTTGGTTAATTCTGATGAGGCAAAACATTTCTGAAAGTTGGGAAGGTGGATAAGCCGCAAAAACTTTACAGGAAACTTTTGGTGCATACCATATGATCTGCAGACATGTTACACTATAGGTACCATGCCATGGTGAGTGGGATCATCTAGAGTAAAGTTAGGAGGATTATGGGGGTAGTGGATGGTATGATTCTCATGGAGAAGGAAGGAGGAAGTTTCAAAAATGTGTAATTTTATTTTTCCTTTATTGACTAGATTGATGTGAGAGTGTGTAATGGGCTTGAAGCATAATTGCATGAATTATTGCATATTAGAAAACTAGGAAATTAATGAAGAGCATGTTTTGACTTAGGGTGCTATGATTGTATTAGTGAAGGTGGGAGATTTATTTGTGATGAAACATGTATAAATATATCATCTTCACAATAGTACTAGCTATGTATAATACATATTATCTACATGACAATAGTACTAGTTATCTATATTACATATTATCTACATGTCTGATTGAGTAAGCCTTTGTTTCTGCGAGGTTATAACTTCAGGACAAAGTTTCCAAGAAGGGGAGAAGTATGTACAATAACATATGGTAGTAGTACAAAGGTCAATTAAAAAGTAAAAATAAAAGGAAAACATGTGCTGGTAATTAATTTAGGTGCATTGTGACAAGTGTTTCATCCATGCAAGATTAAGAAATTGAGTGAAATTTTAAAATTTTGTAATACAAAGGGGGAAAGACCAAGAGGTGCAGGTGGGATTCTTGCTAGTTCTTTTGGGGGTTTTGTTGCTTGGTTTCTTGTTTATTTATGGTTTGTGCACATGTAGGGAAGGAGGCTAAGGAGGTAGAGATTGTTGTAGAGAGGTTGATATAGAAAAGAGTTAAGGTTTTACCTAGTCTCGCATAAGGTTCATTATTGAGGGATTACATAACTTATTGATAAAGTACTACAACTACTCAAGGACATTCATTTATTTCTGAAATGGTACAAACATGCTTTTGATGCTTCCTAGGTTGATTGCTTGTGTCAAATTGTTAGTCAATGGGGTTCAAGTGGAATTTGAGAAATTGAGGCTATTTAGGATTGGACACAACCCAATACACTAAAAACCTTACATGGGTTCCTCATGCTCATGGGTTTCTACAGAAATTTTGTGTAAAATTATGGAAATATTGTTGCCCCATTAACAACCCTATAAAAAAGAATAGCTTTGTTTGGATTGATGCTGCAAAGAACACCTTTTCAACTTTCAAAGAAGTTGTGTACCATTTCGATCTTAGCAATACTTGATTTCACAAAGAATATTTTATTGGAATGTGATGCATTAGACTATGGTGTGGGAGATGTACTCATGCAAGAAGTGTGTCCCTTGGTATTCACTAGTAAACAATTGTGTGGTCAAAATCTAGGTAAATACACTTCATCATACATTAGAAAATACACCATCCCTATCTCATGATTAGATACAAAAAATATCAAAGTCTGAAGTAATTTTTGGAACAAAGGTTGTTTATAGAGTAGCACAACTGGGTCACTAAGATGTTAGGGTATGATAATGAGATCATTTATGAAAAGGAAAATGAAAAAGATGTGTCATATACCTTTTCGAATAAATATGAGGAAGAAGATCTATGTTTTTTTATCCTCACTAGCACCATAATGGTTACTAAAATCATGATAGGATGGTTGACCAATGATGAGGTGTCTTAGCTAAAAAAATTACTTCAAGAGGAACCCAATCCTCCTAAAGGATACGCATAACAACCAGATACATTGCAGTATAAAGGTTGTATTTTCTGGTACCAAATTCATATTTGCAACACATGATCCTAGAAGAGTTGCATCCATATCCTATAGTAGGTCATTCAAGATTTCAAGAAAACCTATGAACACACCAATCAACCTTTCCTCTAGGTAGGAATACAATAGGATATAAATAATTTTGTGACTAAACGTAACACATTCTAATGAAACAAGGGTGATATAGTAAAGACTCTAAAGGCATTGCAACCATTCTTGATCCCATCTACTATTTGGATGAACATTTCCAGGAATTTTATAGTAGGTATTATAAAAGAAGGAAATAAATCAATCACCATGGTAGTAGTTGATCGAATTTCCAAATATGGTTACTTTTATGCCCTACAACATGCCTTTATTGTAGTAATCCTTTCCCACGTTTTTCTAGATCAAATTTTTAATCTGCTTGGTAATCCCACTTTCATTGTCTCAGATAGAGATCACACATTCACCAACAAATTTTGACAAGAGTTGATCAAACTAAAGGGCATCCAGTTGAAAATAGCAATAGCTTATCATCCTCAAACGGGTGGCTAGATATGAGTAATCTACAAGTGACTATAAACCTTTTTGATATATTTTACCTCATACAAGTAACACCAGTGGGGGCAATGGTTATTTTTTATGAATGGTGGTTTAATGGCACTTATCATGATGCTACAAAAAAGACCCCATACAAAGTAGTATATAGTCAACAACCACCATTGGTGGTTTCATTTATACCAAGTACCTCAATGGTGCATGTAGTGGGTAGTATGCTCCACAATCATGATGTCATTCTTTGCACACTTAAGGAAAATTTTGTTATGGTTCAAATTCAAATGAAACAATAGGTAGACTAGAAACGCTTGGAAAATTCCTTCAAAGTAGGAGTTCAAGCGTTCCTTCATCTCCATCCCTTTATGTAGAAACCTATCAAAGTGAAAGGTCTTCAGAAGTTGTAAACAAAACTTCATGTCCCAAATCAAATTATACAATGCATTAGATAGGTTTCTTATAAATTATCCTTATAAATTATCCCTTCCAACACACTCCAAGATCCGTCTAGTATTTTGCATTTCTTATTGAAGAAGATTATGGGACAAAATTACAAGTTCAAATCGCCTTACCAAAATTGGATGTAGAAGGCTCCATTTGGATCTAGCCAAAATAAGTTTGGCAAAAAAGAGTGTCCCCTCCATCAACACACTATCCAATAATTTCTCAATCAATGGAAGGATATGCAGCCAGAAGATGGTACTTGGGAGTCGTTAGATATTTTGTCGTAGTTTCCCCATATATAGCCTTGCGGACAATGCTTCTTCCATAGGAGGTGGGGCATGTTAGGTTCCTACCCTAACCCCTCTACTTTAAGGATACTTATAATTAATTTGTTGATACACAAGGCCATATTATTTGAATAAGGCCTATTAGATGGTTAGTTGGTGTAAAAAGGTCTCTCTATTAATTAAGACCCATTAAGTGGTCAACCCTCTTTAACATTGTCTCTCTTGTATTTTCTATTCAACACTGATATTATATCACGTTTTGTTATTTTACTCTATAATTTTATGGCTAAGTACATTACAAATATGTGGGTAAAGAATCAACTTACTACCAAAAATAGTAGGTTGAAAAGGTATAGGCATGGGATTTGATGGAATTATTCGATGCTTTTGTATTGAAGCAGTCCAAACAATGAAAACAGTGAGAGTTTATGAGTTAGTAGTTGCAACTTCAACTTTGTAATCATGTTATGAAATTTGGTTATAGGCGATGTGAAAATGGAGATATTTTTTTAGATCGTCCGTTCCAAAGAATTGTGAGCACTAAAAAAAAATTCATTGTGATTCTCAAATCATAACATTATTAAACAACATGTAGGATTTCACAGGGAATCAAATTAATTGGTAAGCTTAAGATGAAGTTTTAGAGGTTAAAGAACTAAAGGATAACAATTTCTAAAAGGGTATTCTTCCTTTTGAAAAAACAATTGATCAGAATGACATGTGTAAACAAAGAAAAGAAGAAAATTTAGTTGAATATTGTATTGATACAAATATCAGATCTGTTGAAGCCCCAAACTCATCTAAATTAGTAAAAACACTTCTATTAAGGATAGAAGAGAAATTGAGAATCTTATAAGATAATATATGGATTTGCTCGCTTGGGCATATGATGAGATCAAGGCCTACAAGAGAGACATATTCAAGCACACTATCCCATTGAAAGAGGGTGCCAAGCCATTCAAAAAAAAATAGAGAAGCATTAACCCAAAATTGGTCCTCTTGTCAAAAAAGGAGTTGGATAAAATGTCGAATTCTCAAATCATAGCACCAACGATGCATTCTTCATGGGTAGTGAATCTAGTGGCACATAGGAAGAGGAATGGGGAGATAAATTTGTGCATTTATTTCATAAATTTAAATCAAATCTCTCAAGGATAATTATCCTCTTGCAAAGATGTAGTGTTTGCTGCAAAGAGCTATTGGATCAAGAATGTTATCTATGTTGGATTGTTTCTCGAGTTACAATCAAATTTGGTAAAATAAAGGGACCATCATAAAATTATAATTAAAAAAAAAACCTCAAGCGTACTAGATTGGGAATGTTATCTATGTTTGATGGTTTCTTGGGTTACAATCAAATTTGGTAAAAGAAGAAGACCAACATAAAACAACAATCACCACACCTTGCGGAACATTTGGATATCACAAGATGCATGCTTATATTATTAAATGACCAAACTGCATTCTAAACAACCATGGAGTTTTCCTTTAGATATATCATAGGAAAAATAACCGAAAATTATCAAGAAAAATGGACTATATTCTTGAAGGATAGGAGCAATCATATAAAATAATTTGGTGCAGGGGGGGTCGACCATAGCTAACACAACCATCACCTCTAGGATCTCGTGGCTCCTACAATTAGCAAGACTGCCAAATTTATCCCTTGGCCAAATTCTGCGCTATATTTTCCTCTCCGCAATTCTGTCTCTGCAACCTCCTGTTTGCAACAGGCTTTCTTGCAACATTGTTTCCGCAATTTCCTTTCTGGAACAAGATTTCTCGCAACACTATTTCTGCAACTGCCTTTCCACAAGCGGGTTGCAGGATGCATGGTCAAGTTTCCAAAATTGCTCCCCTGTAACTCCCCTCCTGCAACTTTTCCTCCGCACCTTTCCCAATTGTCAGATCTTTGCGGCCTCCTCCACGACCGTCAATTTATGCTTTGGCGTGGATCTCACAGATCTTTGTAGATCCATTATCTCCTTCGCAACTTCCATTGCAGATCTCCCCTGGACCATCAGATCTCCATCTACGGACTCGATCTCCACCGTTCGTTCTCTGCAATAAACTGGTTAAGGCAGAAAACTTGTGCCCTACGCTGATTGATCATGGAATCGATCAATCCAGCCTACAAACTTGAAGAGTAATTAACCCAAACTATTCCATCCATTCAAGCAACAATTTCATGCGTGAATCAATGATTTTACAGAAATACACGGATGTTCAGAACATCGCTGAAGTCAGCTCTGCATAGGCACACAGTTCAAACAGTAAATGAATAAAGGCTAATAACACTGTAAACACACAGCTACTCTTCCTATTAAGAAACCACACACACACACCACTCGACTTGCCTTCTCCCATTTTCTCAAAATATTTACAAGTGGAACCAGACGCAAGTCTGTCTGTCTCTTTGCAAATAGGATTCTAACCGAGAAGAACAAAATTGAAGAAAAAAACCCCCTCTACTTCTCTAATATGCCTATTTAAACTAAATTTTTACCCCCATCCCTGAATGGCCCTGTAACCTAAAAACAAACCACTACAACGCATGATGAAATGTCCCTGTCCAAAACAAACAGACCGCGGCTTGATCTCCATGCAGGGAGTCATGACCCGCAATTATTCCTATCAGTGCTAATATACTATGACTCAACAAAACAAAAAATATGCCACAACATGTGACCAACTCGACACATTGCTAGCATGCCACGATGCTCCTGCATCAGACTCCCTAGCTTGAAACTTTCCATGGGCTCCTATCCATGAGCTCCCTTTCTACTAATTTTTTGTAAGCTTGTATCAGATACTCAAAGTGTAAGTTCGAGCAGTGTTCTCATCTCGAATAGCCCCTTCAACCATACTTTCCAGCACTTTACCAACAACAAATTTCTGGTATATTTTTTGACTCCACAAAATAGTCATGTTCACCTTTCACTTGACCTGCAAATCAAAACAGAGCACTATCCATCACCATCCTTGTGATATTTAAAAGATACCATGACCTCTTGTTCATGTAATTTTAATCTTCAGACCTCTTGGATCCCATATCTTGTTTTGTAGTTGCTGTTGCTCATCAACTCTGCAATGATCTTCACATTCTTCCATAGTCATCCAAATGACTGTTTGAACCTCACTGTCATTGTTCCTCTGACATCTCTGCATGAGATTCCATAACTCATCTATCCCCTATTCCAATATGCTTCCTTGCTGAAACATATTTGTCTGGATTCCCTTCTCCAGTGCAACGTTCATTTGCCTAGAAGTATAAAGAACTTCCAAAGCTTTCTCCCTCTGCTGTACAACAAGTTCATTGTTGCTACTTCCCTCATCATCTTCAGCCCAATCTTGAGCTGCCATATTGTCTCTCAAGACAATCTCTACTTCGTCATCCACCATCCCAGCTATCCATTTGCATAATACCTGCAATAAAATCATCAAATAGATATGTAAAACATAGACATTCCATATGTCCATAGTTTTACCCTCATTTTCATCCTTTTTCAAATTGTTGGACAATATTCAGTAATTGTCCCTCTATGCCAACTGTGCAACCTGCAATTAAACAAATATGGTCAGTTTGAAAAACATAAGGCATTGATTAGCCTCAAATTATGCCTCATCTTCCATTCTTCCATGCTGATTTGTTTCTGTAAAATAGTCTTTAAGATATTCAAAATATCTCACATCAACATCCTCATTTTCATCTGTATACTATTATGAACTATTTTCTTTGTTCACGAGCTTGTCAGCAAACCCTGTATCAGCATCCTCTTTCTCTTCTTCAAGGTACACACATCATGTGAACTTCTTCCTCATGCTCAGTTGCCCTGCGTCTTTCCTCATTCTTCACCCAAACACTAAGTTTGCGCTTGAGATTCCTGGCACATAACCTCTGTACATGCCATTGCACCCTCCTCTTCAACTTCCATTCATAATACTGACCTTCTGTAGCTTCCTCATGCAACAGTTCGGTCACCTTACTAAGCCCCTTCTTCAGCTCAATAACATCTCTGTCAAATTCACTTTGACTCATATTTTGACACCACTTGCTTTGGCATCTTCTTTGGTTCTATTGTGGCTTCCTTTTGAACCCTTTAGATGAATTTCAGAAGCCACCTTCCATACCTCCTCCATGAGCTTTCCCACACTCATGATGAACTGCCAAAAAGGCTACCCTCTCAACACCTCATCAAGATTCATCCTACTTGACCTATTGGCATTTCTCTCGTTCTCACACAGAACCTTTGAGCAATTCCTGTGCTCTCTACCGGTTTGATATTTGCATTCATTTCCTACAACACTCTGTTGTGAGGGTTCCCATACCGCAATATCCTTTTCATTCCTCTATTCAGAAATCAACATTCTGAACTCAAATTGCAAATTAATATTGCAAGATTCCTTTCCATAGTGTGCAAATATTTTTGCACCTACTCTTATACCAAAAATGGTGCAGGGGGGTCAACCACAGCTAACCCAACTAGCACCTCCAGGATCTTGTGGCTTCTACAATTAGCAGGGCTATCAAATTTATCCCTCGGCCAAATTCTGTGCTAGATTTGCCTCTCCGCAACTCTGTCTCTGCAACCGCCTTTCTGCAATAGGCTTTCCTGCAAGACTGTTTCTGCAACCACCTTTCTACAATAGGCCTTCTTGCAACACTATTTTTGCAACCGCCTTTCTACAACAGGATTTCCACAAGCAGGTTGCAATATGTGGGATGCACGATCAACTTTCCAAAGTTGCTGCCCTGCAACTCTCCTCCCGCAACTTTTCCTCCGCATCTCTACTGACTGTCATATCTTTGCGGCCTCCTCCATGACCTTCGATCTACGATTTGGCGTGGATCTCAGATATCTTTGTAGATCCATTACCGCCTTCGAAACTTCCATTGCGGATCTCTCCTGGACCGTCAGATCTCCGTCTGTAGACTCGATCTCCACTGTTCGTTCTCTACAATAAACTAGTTAAGGCAGAAAACTTGTGCATTGTGTCGATTGATCATGGAATCGATCAATCCAACCAGCAAAATTGAAGAGTAATTATCCTAACCCTCCTATGCATGCATCTACAAACTATTACATCCATTCAAGCAACAATTTCATGTGTGAATCAACAATTTTACAGAAATACACAAATGTTCAGAAAACCGCTGAAGTCAGCTTCGCACGAGCAAACAGTTCAAACAGTAAATGCATAAAGGCTAATAGCACTATAAACACATAGCTACTCTTCCTATTAAGCAACCACACATGCACACCACTCGGCTCGCCTTCTCCCATCTTCTCAAAATATTTACAAGCGGAACTAGACGCAAGTCTGGCCGTCTCTCTACAAATGTGATTCTAACCCTGAAGAACAGAACTAAAGAACTGAACCCCCTCTACTTCTCTAATCTTCCTATTTAACCTAAAATGTTACCCCCATCCCTGAGTGGTCCTGTAATCTAAAAACAAACCACTACAACACATGATGAAACGTCCCTGTCCAAAACAAACAAACTGCGGCCTGATCTCCACGTAGGGAGTCATGACCTGCAATTATTCCTATCGGTGCTAACAAACTATGACTTAGCAAAACCAAAAATATGCCATAGCATGTGACAAAGTCGTCACATTGTTGGCATACCACGATGCTCCTACATCATAATTTATGTAGGTTTTTAGAGATGTAGTAAATATAAGATATCTCTAAATCTGAATAAGTCTATTTTTGGGGTGGATGAAGGGAGCTTTCTAGGACATATAGTATCAAAGAATGAATAAAATTTGATCCGAAAATAGTAGAAGTTATCAAGAAAGATTATTTTCAATAATAGAAAGCAAGTGCAATCTTTTTTTGGAAATAAACTTCATAAGATGCTTCATTCCCAACTTTGTAAAGATAACAAAGCCAATTTTAAATCTTTTTAAAATATTTTGAATTTAAATGGCCCATGGAAAGAGCAAGAATGTTTCCTAAAAGATAAAGGATGTTATTAGTACAAGTTTAGTGTTGGTAAGTAAAATCTATTCAAATAATTTTCAAATATTCTCTTTTGCATCTAAGGATACAGTTGCAGAGTTATTATTGCAAAAAAGTTATCAGAACATCGAACAATATTGCTTTATGAGCAAGGATTCAAGGGATTCAAAAATGTAATAATTAATAATGGAAAAGGAAACCTATGTAAGGAGTATGTTGGTTATGCTAGGATTGTAGCATGTGTTCCTCATGAAAACTATTAATGATATATTGTCTCAACAAGATTACATTGGTATCAAAGGAAAGTGGGTTTCAAGAATTCAAGAATATGATTCGGAGACTAAGTCCACTAAAATTGTAAAAGGGAAAGCACTAGCAAAAATGCTTATTGAAAGCAATAAATCATAGTGTGGTGGATTTTTATTTCTACAATATCAGATGATTTGGAACACTATAGCTGGTACTAAGACATTATGTATTTTCTAAAGAACCTGTCTTTCCCAAAGGAAATGAGTACCATAGAAGAATAATTTCATGTTACAAGCATTGATATTGTATAATCCAATGAAGCCTTGGATGGATAAATCTTAATGGGTTGATTATCAGGTGTGTTAATGAGGATGAGTCAAATAAGATTATGACAGAACTCCATGTAGTATTCTTTGGTGGAAATTATGTTGATAAGACTACGAAACATAAATAATGAGAGCAAAATATTATTGGCCAACATTATTCGTTGATTTTCATCATTTTGTCAGGCCATGTCGCCATATTAGTGAATATCAAGTAGGCAACATTTGGCAACCTTTCCTTTACAATCAATAGTGGCAGAGGCACCATTTCAACAATGGGGCCTAGATTTTATTAGGGGATTCAAGGAGAATTCAATTAATGGATTTCGATGAATTACTTCACTAAATGGGTTGAGGCCATTCCCACACAAAGAGAAACGAATAAAGTGGTAATTGAACATTTGGAAGATAAAATTATTACCAAATAAAATGTTCCAACTAAGTTAACCATAAATAATGTGAGAGGCTTCAATTTAGTTGATTTGTCCAATTTTTGCTTTGAGTATGGATAATCTTGTCACATTATTCGAACTATTAACCACAAAGATATGATTTGGTCAATTCTAGCAACAAAAATATCGTTACTATTATAAAGAAGGTGGTCATTGATAATAAGAAGTCACGAGCTGGAAAAATAAAGCTTACATTATGAGCATATTAGTATTACAAAAAAAGAAGCTACAAGAAAAAGATCATTTAAATTGGTTTACAAAATGGAGGTTACGTTGTCGATAGACTCAAGTATTCTAGTATATCAAATTTTGCAGCATTTTACCACAAATCAATAAGAATTCCAAGCCAAAGTAAATCAGTTAATTGAAGTTGATGAATGTAAGAGAAGGCTCTACATCATTTGGTAAAAAATCAAGACAAGGTAAAGGGTGTTTTTTTATTATCAACGAGCTAATCAAAGGCTATTCGAGCAAGGCCATTTGGTCCTTATATGGGATAAGAAAGGGAAAAGATAATGAAGCATGCAAAATTTGGAAAATTGTGGCATGAACCTTATAGAGTTGAAGCATCATCTGGGGCCAATTCTTTATATGTTAGCTACTAGGATGGAGAAACTGTATCTTTGCTAATGAATCAATAGATTCTAAAATTCTATTACATTGATGGCACTTGAGCCCATAAAAGTGTTAAAGTAGAATAAGAAATAAGTCCTATGGGAAAGTAGTATAGTTTTCATCTCCCATTGTGTTCTGATATGTTCTCTCTATTTTGTTTTAGAGTCATTTTCATATCAGAAGGTAGATTGCATTTATGTTGTGTATTGCTTTGACTTATATCATTTTGAGTGTCATGGTGGAAGTATCACTCCGTCACATGTTTATTATCTCTTGTATGATTGTGTTTTATCAAGTATTTGTAAATTCTAGAGCTCTTACACACAATCTGTCTCCATATGGATCCATTTGTTGCATGAGGTTCCACTTTCATGCTTGACATGGTCCATGTATGCAGTGCAAATAGATTACATGCTATGTTGTCCTCATTTGATCTTTTGGGGCCATTATGGATGCACACTTTTCTTGAAATTGGCTTAATGGGTTCAATTGACTTGTTTCCTCAACAACATTGAGTGTAGTGTCTAGAGAAAAATGTTTCAAGTGCAAAGTGATCCGTTTGTGCCCCTAGAGTTCTAGCATGTATAACAAATGGTTGTATTTAGATGTCCAGTTTAACAAAGGTGTATTCCATGATTTATTTATACATATATGGGATATAACAAATCGTGTGATGGTGTATTTGTATGGTGCTAGATGATTTTATTATTGATGACATGCAATGCTTAGGATCATCATTCTTGTGGTTCCTGGCCTATATTTCCTATATTTTTCACCTTGGCACTATGGGAATTATTTCATAGTATTGATTAATTCATATGCATGACCCTCTTTTATAAGGTTTCATGAAGATATTTTATTTAATTATATTAGAGGGTGATGGTATGTTGAGTGTCAAGGGGTAACCCTAGGTGATTACGTGGTATATCACACCTAAATCATATTGTTACACCATGTGATTAATTAAGTTATGGGTGGCCCCTCTTTCTTAGCACACATTTGAAGTTAATTACGTGATTTTTGTTGAATTATGCTCAGTTAAAATACGACTAACTCATCCCTCTTTATATGTCATATTTTCACACTTGGGGGGAGGGGTTTACTAGGCCTAATAGCTATATTGGTCTTTCCTTTGACTAGATGAGGTGTTGCAAAATCACACTAGAAATTTTGACCATTTTCACTCTTGTAAAAGGCTTGTCACGAAACTATATATATATATATATATATATATATATATATAATGGAAGCACACTCTCTCATGGATTAGTTTTCAAGGCATATGTATTTATTTATTATTTTATCATGTAAGAGGTTAGCACACATACCTAGGGAACACCTCTTTGGATTCATGTGTTTTTGAAAGCTAAAATTCATGATGTGGTCAATGCACATTCCTCTATCAAGAATCGATTGCATGTCACATGGATCTAACTTCCTCTACACACTTATCAGGGGCACTCTAATATTTTATCATTTTCTTGTCAAAAGTTATTATTCAAAAGTTGTCCAAAAATATTTTATTATTCCTTTGACCCCTCATTCATTCTGAACATTAGAGGAATATGAACATAGAAGAGTCTACAAATAGAAGAGTGCCCTTCTCCCTTTGACTCTTTGCCACACATGTGAACACAATGTTTCTTGAGAAGCACATCTCTTGGGCAATATTTTATTCATGAATGGAATCTCTTAGGAGGGCATGCTTCTTGGGTGAATATTTTATTAATTTTCTATCTTATGACCAAGAGTTGCTTCAAGGACCCCCTCGAGGTGTATACTAGTTGGCAACCGTGCACTTGTTAAGGTGTACGGGCTGTTAAGCACGTCACAGGTTCTAACCTCATTGCATCCTTTAGGGTGCATTGTGGGGGTCAACGTACTCTCCTGGAGGTTATAGTGGTAGCAGTTGGAATCGACCCCGTGTCACGTGAGTACGAAATCGACTAGTTGTTGATTCCACCAGATACAAAAAAAAAAGAGTTGCTTCAAGGAGATATTTGCAAATAATTGCTAGTTTATTTTTGTCCTAGGAGGGCACACTTCTCTAATTGACTCATCGCATCAAGATATCATCTCTTATGGTTGGACCTCTCATAATTTTTTTGGGAATGTATAATGATGACTAGTGAGATGTTGTAAGATTTTATGATGTCCTAACTAAAAAAGAAGGCATACTTATCTTCGTAACTTTTTGTCTTATGTAAAAGGAGTCATATGACATGCATCATGGAGTAAAATTATCATATTAACATTATTTTTATAAGAGGGGTGGAAAATAATTTATCCCACGTGTTATGAATGCAAATATTCTATACATATAACTATATAATAGAGGTGAAGGAAACCCATTGAAGACATGAAATGCATATAAAATTTATTGTGAACAATATTGTAAAGTTGTGATAAAAGCATATGTGGGGTTGCTCAAGATTGTAAGAGTTGGAGTTTCATAAAGAATAATAATAAGATCAAGTATTCCCATGGATGTTCAATATTTGGGGTTTTACCATGTAAAATTGATGTACTCTCTCTAGTAACTAAGCTTTACCTCCTTCAAATATTTATTTGTTTAAAAAAAGTTCAAGCATAAAATATCTTCAATCATTTTTATTGGGCCCTCTTTTTTTTGTGGATCTACAATCATATTTGGACAACCACTTAGATTTTATACTTGATTTGTGCATTTCTCACATTTATGTGCATTTTTTGAAAAATATGTCCTCGCCATTGTCTCAAAAACAGTGATTTTAGTCCAGATCGACTATTAATTCATCAAATTTGGCTTACATTTGCTCAATATTGAAATAATTTACCTAGCCTAACCTAGGGCATTTTTTTATAACATTGTTGAGGCCTGGAAATTCGTAGGCAACAACAGCAAGGGATTCTCCCCAGTCAACATTCCCAATTAACCCGCAACTGTTTGGTGTAGGGAATCCGTCCAGTTTGCGGTCCGGCTACCGTAGGTCAAGTAACAAAAATAAAGCTTTTACCGGTTGCATCCCGGTCCACCGTATGTAATTTTTTTTGGTTTTTTTGACTTAAAATATGATATGCACGTGCCTAATTAACATGCAAGGTGATAAAGGATGCAAGGAGTATTCACAAAGTGATGCGCAGGTTCTTACCTCTCATCTTAAACTCACAAACATCTAAATCACATATATTTTAGAAAATAAATTACTAACTAAACTATCTCTAGAGAGTTAGATATTAATTCATGAGTAATGCAACGTTGTTCACGTGTTATGGCAAATCACAGATAGATGTTCCTATGAACAAAACATATAAACATGAATAAAAGTATATGTGATAAGATAACTCATCAATAGTTAAAAAGTCCCATTACTCATAGTGGAAAAGCATCACAGAATGTACTGGAGAACATTCAGAAAAGAACATAGGTTCAGAAAGTTAGAACATCCTCACAGTTAATGAAACACATTCGAAAACAAAATAGTTCCCATTCAACATCGTTCATTTAATCACATTGAGACATTCCACATAGCACTTTCTCCAACAGGTAAAATTTGCAATTTCTGGTTGTAAAACGAAATAGTTCCTCTTACAAGCGATAGTTTACAAGTTTTCTCTTTGGGAAAAAGCCCCTATCCCTTCTAACTTTCATATATTTAAAATAAAACAGTTGACCGCTTGGGCTGCCCCCAAACGTGTGACCTTTCGGTCCCTCAAATGTTTCATATCCCTATTTTTATCTTTTCTGTGCGCACTCATGACCTGCTGAGTAACTGACAGAACTTCCAGATATACACCTTTGTTTCTATTGGTTTTGCCTTCTACCTCGCTTGCCCTCCTTGCGATCCTGTAGGTTTTGGTTCGACTTTTGCGCCCAAAACTGCCCAGCTTCCTTCGCGCCGTGATAGTCTGAACAGTCTCTTGAGTCCACCTGCAATCAAATGACATCTATCATTCATTGGGACGGTATTTTCAATAAAAACAAACTACGTCTATAAAATGAGTAATCATCAAGAGAGGCCGTGCATTGCATTCCAGTTCTGGGAACCTTAACAGGTGCTGTCCCCACTGTCTCTTCCACACATGGGATTGCAAAATTCACTAATGGCGGGAAGAGGAAACTCATCGGTGGCTCGAAACATAAAAACATCGACTGGGTAGAGTTATTTTAAGCCGCATAAGCGGGTCTCAACAGGCGACGGGCACCCCGAAACCATTTAAATCCTATCGGAGTCGAAAAAGTTATGAACTAAAAAGTGGGCAGGAAAGCTTCCAATCAGAAATCGGAAAGACATCGACATCGGATGACAAGTGATTGGCACAGCCGCAACAACGGAAGAGAGAAGGCTACAAACACGTGACCAGAAAACCGACATGCATCGGTGGGCGGAGCACTTACATTTCGGGTGCTTAGCTGCTTTGGGAGCTGCAACGGTGGAAGACGAACACACAACAGCCTCCGATCAATAAAATGCTAAATGTTTGAAAAAATTTAAAATTTAGCAATGACCGAACTGTTTCACCTCCGAAACAACGATTTTACAAAGGACAATTGGTCCGAATCATCCTTGACTAGTAAAATAAAACAGACTCCAAAATCCGCGACCCACAGTTGCTACAAACACAAGAAACTTCTGAAAATAGGACAAGAGTTAATCTTCAAAATAATCCGAAATTAAAGCATGACCCCAAAAATAATGGATCCAAACGATTCAAAACAACATTAAAATCATGAGGGGGACTAAAATTTGAAAAATTTGGGGAAAACAGTTGCAGCTACAACAATTGGCGATTACCTGGTGAACCTAGATCTCTGGAGGAATATTCCTTGAGTGATAGACTATTTAACAACAAACGAACTTATTGAATTCTTCCAGCTATCTGGATTTCTTGAATAGCAATTGTATGTACTTTTAATCATTGATGATAGTCCGATTTGGGAGAGTGGAAACCAAGACTTCTCAAGTCAAGATAACTCTTTTGAGGCCTAAAGATGAGTTTCATTGTAACCTCTGTCTTCAGGTAGCTGTCGGCTTGGACACCACAGGATTGCAGCATACGGTAAACAAAAATATTCATTTGTTCCTCATTCCCATGCCACTTTAGCACTTTTCGTGCTTTTGGACTTTTGTCCTTTTCATATGAGTCCTCCTGTATGCCTTTCTTTCTGAATTTTAATTCAGGCTCCTCTATCCCAAGTGTCCTTTTGTGTGAGAGGTGTATTCAAGTTTCAGCTCATGGACGGACAGGAACTTTCGACGATTTAGTACTTATATGGTTCCACATTTGTTTTGATATATAATGCTTTCATAGGAGATTTTGACTCTTATTTGCCTTTTGGCATTCATTTCTTGGCATGGGATCATTTGTATCTAATATGTTGTTCACCTTTCTTCTTTCCATGGGCCCTTTGTTGTCACTCCCTAGGAAATTTTAAATGTGACATGGATGGAGCCTCAAAAAGTAGGACTTCAATGCATACATAGCTATTCGAGAAAACTGCTAAAATGGAAAAAGTTCTTTTAGATAAACAGCAATACACAGTCTTACACCCAAGAACTTTAATCAGTCCAAAATCCTAATGTTCTCCATGCAACCACGGGTTTTATTGAAATTGGTAGAAATTTAAACTAAAACAAAACTGAAAATCATGACTCAAAGAAGAAGGTCAGGCCAGATTATTTATATACAAGATAGAAGAACACCAACAAAACTTAGGAAAAATAGGGCTTGAGAACTAAGCCATTCACTGGTAAGTTCTCTTCCCACCCTTGTAAGTCTTGCAACCTATAAGTTGAAGGGCCAAGATTTGCCGCAATCTGGAAAGGACCAACCCACAACTGCTGGAATTTTGTGTGTTTTCCTTTCTCATCATGGGGGTGGTCCCACTTGAGAACCAAATCTCCTACTTCAAAGTCTTTTGTTCCTGCCTTGTGTTTGTCGAACCATCTCTTTATTACCTCTTGTTGTTGCTTAAAGCGCTCTCTGGCTTTAGATCGAGCCTCTTCTGCTTTCAGGAGATTATATATCCTCATTTGCAGGACTTCATTATCCGATCCCCTAGATTCTTGAGCTATTATGGAAGAGGGTAGCATGACATTTGGGGGAAGAATGGCTTATTTACCATACACAAGGGTATACGGAGACACTCCTATCGAAGACTTGGGGGTGACTCTATCGGCCCAAAGGGAGTTTGGTAGCGCTGAGTGCCAACTCTTCTGGTTTTCTATCACAGTCTTCTCTAAAATTCTAATCAGATTTTTGTTAGTAGATTCAGCCAAGCCATTTCCTTGTGGATAGTAATTAGCAGAATAATGCAACTTTATTCCTTTCTCATGAGCAAAAGCAGTTAATTTAATCGATGAAAAATAAGTAGCATTATCAAAGACTAAAGAAACTGGAACTCCAAACCTGGTCATAATATGGTCGTGCAGGAAGTTGATGACTGCGTCCTCATTTATTTTGCGCAGCGGGATGGCTTCGAACCAGCGAGTAAAGTAATCGGTTGCGGTCAGAATATACTTGTGTTGTAGGTAAGAGTTCGGCTTTATCTCCCCAATAACATCCAACCCCCATTGCTCGAATGGCTCCGTGATCATCACTTGATTCAGTGGTCCAGCAGCTCTAGATTGTCTTCCACTACACCTTTGACAAATGTCGCACTTCCTGACATGGGCGTGTGCATCTTTGAAAAGCGTGGGCCAATAGTAACTGGCTCTGAAAATTTTGTGAGCTGTAGTATCTCCTGAAAAATGTCCCCCATCAGGCCCGTCATGCAGATCTGTCATTACCTTCTTCGCATCTTCTTTCTCTAAGCATCTAAGAAGAACTCCGTCGTAATTTTTTCTGAATAAGATTCCTTCAACAATTTGATAGGAGGCTGATTTAAGACGCAACGCTCTTCTTTGCTTAGAATTCCAATGTTCTGGCAACAATCCTTTCTGAAGGTAATGCACGAGGTCTCTATACCAAGATTCGGGGGCTGTGAACAGAGGACATACATCCATCAAATGTAACTCAGCCTCGTCTTCCCAAGCATGTTCTTCATTGTTTCCATTTTCAGTCATTAGTTTGCACAACCCTTGCCCTTTAACTATAGAAGCTGGCCTGAACTTGAGGTCATACTCTTGAAGAGCTATTACCCAATTACCCCTTCTTTCTACTAACTCCTTCTATACAAAAAGGGACCTCACAGCTAGGTATGGGACGATCACCTTGGTTTGATTTTTTAATATGTAGGGCCTGAATTGTTTCACTGCTTTGAATACTACATAAGCTTGTTTATCAATAGCCGGGTAATTTAATTCGGCCCCTTGCAGACCAGTGCTCATGAAAGATATGGGGAATTCATCCCCCCCATATTCCTTTTGAGTAAGCACAGCTACTAGTGAATCATCAGATGCAAAAGTATACAGAATAAAATCTTTACCGAAATTTGGGATTTTTAGGGAGGGTGTGTGTGCAACAACAGTTTTAATCTTGTTGAATGCGTTCTTCTCAATCTCATTCCATTTGAATTGTGCAATTTGCTTCACCATTTGTTGCAGAGGTTTGACAATCTGAGCAAAATCTGGCACAAATCTTTGCACGAAGTTTATTGTTCCCATAAATGATTGCATCCCCTTTTTATTATGGGGCAAGGGGATCTGTTCAATGGCCTTGATCCTTTTTGGATCTATAGAGATTCCCTTCTTTGAAACTACGTGACCCAGCAACTTGCCTTCCGTAACAATGGACACACACTTCTTGGGATTGAGTGAGATACCATATTTTCGATAGCGTTCAAAATTTTGCCTTAGATGAAACGCGTGTTCTTCTCTCCTCTTTGAGAATATCGTAATATCATCGAGATACACTACAGCACTACTGCCAATCAAACCATGGAAAGCTATGTCCATAGCCCTCTGGAACGTAGCTCCAGCATTTATAAGCCCAAAAGGCATTCTTTGGTACGCGAAGGTTCCCCATATGGTCCTGAATGTTGTCTTCAATCTGTCTTCTTCGACTATCAATACTTGATTGTAGCCTGAGAATCCGTCTAATAAAGAAAATAGTTCAGAACCTGAGACCATTTGTAGTAGTTGCTCCATGGGTGGAACATGATAGTTGTCTTTATCCGAAGCACGATTTAAATTTCTGAAATCCACGCAGAGCCTGATTTCTCCAGATTTTTTCCTCACTGGTACTAGATTTGAGACCCATTCAGAGCGTCTGAGCTTAAAAATGATTTTAGCATCCAATAATTTCTTAACTTCACTCTGGATTAGGGGTTCCAAATTTGGGTGCATTTTCCTTAAAGGTTGCTGATAAGGTTTTACGCCAGATTTGATGGGGATAACATGCTGGATGATGCTGGTGTCATATATCTTCAAATCCTCGTATGTCCAAGCGAAAACGTCTTTATATTGATTAAAAAGACTGATGAACTTACCTCTTTTTGCTGGTGAACAACATTTGCCAAGATTCACATATTTGGGACTTGTCTCGGTTCCTAAATTTATCAATTCGAATTGTAGAGATGAGCTGTGAGTCTTCACGTTTGCTGGTCTTCTAAATTTTTCATTTAAATCAAACATCCGCTCTAAGGTTCTGACTCCTTTAGGGATGAAATTATCAAATTTCAGCTCGGCCTGATGTTCTTCGTCATCAATAATTGCCCCTTTAAATACTTCGTCATTCGTTAAGCATTCTATAACCTGTTGATCGTCGTCGAACACTCGTAGGTCGGTAATCATGTCTGGAACCGAGGGCCTGAAAAGAAATTCAACGGAGCACCGATTATTAGTAGGTACAAGTCTAGCAGCTGATGTGGCCAACAAGTCAGCAGCTGCATTCTTAAGTCTTGGAATTGATATAATATTAAATGCATTAAAACATTTGAGTAAGTCCCATACCTCATTTTGATAAGCTTTTAAGTGAAGAGAAATACAATGTATTTGATTCCGAATCTGTTTTACAATTATTTCAGAATCTCCAAAAACTTTCAGATTACTTATCTTTAATTCGATTGCTTTCCTTAAACCTTATACCAATGCTTCATACTCAGCTGTGTTATTTGTACATTCAAACTCTAATCTACATGAAAGAAAATGCTTATTCTTCTCGGGGTCGATCATGACACAGCCGGCCCCTGACCCTTCTAACGTCTTAGAACCATCAAAAAACAATGTCCAGAAATCGCTAACTAATGTGCGAGAATCTACCCCTACCGCTAAGTTTACTATTTTACAGTCGATTTCATTAGCCTGTGAAAACTGAAGCAGATCAGGCTGAGCGTCTAATGTATTGCTGGATTCTTCTGCTTGGTAATTTCCCGGTTCTAACTCAATAAATTAATTTCCCAACACAGAATCCACTGGTTCGTTCTTTTCCTCGAGCTGAGTAACGTTGTATTTCATATGGGGCTCCCTCAAAATTTTTATTTGATTCGGGGTTCCTTTATACGACAGCCATAGATGCGACCAGTCTGAGGCAAAATATCCGTTTAGCTTTGCTGACCAGTCTCTACTCAGAACAAGCCCATAAGCATCTGGTATATCAGCCACCATGATATCAATAACTTGACACACCTTATCATTTGAAGACAGGCGGACTAGGACATCCTCCATTTCCCCAATTACTTTCACATTCGTCCTATCCAACTGAACAACCCTCCAAGTGGATGGCTTAGGCTGCCCATTTATCCTTTTACAGACTAATATTGGCATGACGTTAACTGACGCCCCTGAGTCTACCAGGAAATTATGTACGTTGTGATTAAAAATTTCAAAAGTGAGGAGGAAAGGTGGATTCTTGTTCTTAGACTTACCCCCAATGCTTGCTTCCCCAATTTCTTCTTCTTCCTTGGGTTGATTGCCAGTGGGAAGCCTCTCCTCTGATGCTTCAAGTGCTTTCAAAAGTTTTTCTTTCTACTGCGGCACCTTACACATTTCAAATAATGAGATATTCGCCCTTGTCTTCTTTATATCTTCCATAATATCATAATCCATCTGAGGTTCGGTGGGATGTGGCTTATCAACATTCATTTTTTCTTCCTGGGGCTTGGCATACGTATCATTCTGCCTAGGATCTTGGCTGGTAATGGTGAATTCGGGAATCTTATCAGCTGAGGAATTATTCTGAAATTTCTTAACATTTTTTTGTAGCCTTTTAATCTTTGAGAGCATGAGATTGTCTTCTTTCACCAACCCTTGTATTCTTGTTGTTACATTCACTTCCACGACGTCCTCGTACTCCCAATTTCTTTCCTCCATGTCATCGAATAACGAGACAGAGTTCCAAAAAACCATGGTCTCATCCTCTTGTTCTTTCATTGACGCATTACTGTCTTTGCTTTCCTCATCTCCATCTTCTGTTAATTTAGAGTCCAATAGCTGATTCATTACTAACATCATCGAGTTTATCCATTGAGGATAGTTCTTTTCAGAGTGAGGTTGTTGGTGGAAAGTGCAAAAATTTTCCATTCCTAACTCTGTTAAATTCATAGATGCCGAATTGTGTGGAGGGGGTTGGGATTGATTGTTGTCCTCCCGTTTCTTGTAATAGGGCTTGTAGAACTTTTGGGCTTCCTTTTCTTTCTCCAAGTCTATGATTCTGTTAGAAAGCTTCTGCATCATTTTTTCCATACTTTCAAAATCTGGTGATTGCTCTTCCTTAGGCTTGGTAAACAACAAGGCTTTCCTTCCCACACTTTTCTCTCCTGATCGTTCTGGATAATCTTTAATACTTTCCCTTTCAGCCTCTACTTTCTCTGCCTCCTCATAGGTCTCTGCTAAAGTGGGCTTGGCCTTAATTTTGGCAAACATGGCCAACTCGGGTCCCAAAGCTGAGGTGTAATATTCAATCAGGACTTTATCTGTAGGCCTGTCAGCTTCAGAAAAATTGTTGAGATATGCTGCAAACCTTTGATTGAAACTGTGCACCTTTTCCTTTCTCTCTTTCTTCAAGGCGCATATTCCTTTCATAAGAGCTGCATGAGTCTTCTGGGTTGCATACTTACTTCTAAAAATACTCTCGAAGGTATTCCAATCAGGGATAGAGTTCGTAGGTAAACCAAAGTACCACGATGTTGCAGCTCCTTTAAGGGTGTGCGGGAAAAGTCTGCAAACTACATCTTCATATTCTCCAACCCTTAACCCTTCTATTTCCAAATAGAAACTTTGCAAGTGGTTGTCTACTAGTATCTTTTCACTTGGGTTGATTTTGGGTAGCATCTTTTCAAAGAATTGAGGTAAATCATGTAATGGAGGTGTTAGGTTTAAAGGTGATCTGGCTCTCCAGGCAGGTGGTGGATTCAGTGGGTTGGGTGGTTGATTTGCGTTTACGCCTGCCATGAGTCTAGGTGGAGAGGGAGGAGGTGAGAAAACAGGAGTGTGAGCAGGAGAACTGTGAGGAGTATCCAGGTCCTCTTGATTCAAAGGTAGTACAACTTCCTGTAAGGCTGTTTCTACAAGTTCTTCCCAATCCTCAACCAGCACTAAGTCTTCCAATATATGACGATCCTTCCTTTTATATTCTCTTCTGGGCAATTCAGGGATGATTGGAAATCCTCCAATCTTCTTCACATATTCCCTAGTGTGTCTTCTCAGATTATTAACAACTTTGTTGTCGACAGAATACAAATGTTCTCTACCCTCTTCTTCCGGAATTGGATTGGGAAACACACTGGCTTCTGAACTGTTACCGGTGGAATAGTTTCGGGAAAACGGGTTTCCTCAGCCAACCATGCACTGGCGGCCCTCCTTCTAGCGCCAGAAACTATTGAGGTCTGGAAATTCGCAGGCAACAATAGCAACGGATTCTCCCCAGTCAACGTTCCCAATTAGCCCGCGACTGTTTGGTGTAGGGAATCCATTCGGTTTGCGGTCTAGCTACCGTAGGTCAAGTAACAAAAATAAAGGTTTTACCGGTTGCGGCCCGGTCCACCGTATGTATTTTTTTTTGTATTTTTGACTTAAAATATGATATGCATGTGCCTAATTAACATGCAGGGTGATAAAGGATGCAAGGAGTATTCACAAAGTGATGCGCAAGTTCTTACCTCTCGTCTTAAACTCACAAACATCTAAATCACATATATTTTAGAAAATAAATTGCTAACTAAACTATCTCTAGAGAGCTAGATATTAATTCATGAGTAATGCAACGCTGTTCACGTGTTATGACAAATCACAGATAGCTGTTCCTATGACCAAAACATATAAACATGAATAAAAGTATACGTGATAAGATAACTCATCAATAGTTAAAAAGTCCCATTACTCATAGTGGAAAAGCATCACAGAATGTACTGGAGAACATTTAGACAAGAACATAGGTTCAGAAAGTTAGAACATCCTCACAGTTAATGAAACACAGTCGAAAACAAAATAGTTCCCATTCAACATCGTTCATTTAATCACATTGAGACATTCCACATAGCACTTTCTCCAACAGGTAAAATTTGCAATTTCTGGTTGTAAAACGAAATAGTTCCTATTACAAGCGATAGTTTACAAGTTTTCTCTATGGGAAAAATCCCCTTTCCCTTCTAACTTTCAGATATTTAAACTAAAACAGTTGACCGCTTGGGCTGCCCCCAAACGTGTGACCTTTCAGTCCTTCAAACGTTTCATATCCCTATTTTTATCTTTTCTGTGCGCACTCATGACCCGCTGAGTAACTGACAGAACTTCCAGATTTGCACCTTTGTTGTTATTGGTTTTTCCTTCTACCTCGCTTTCCCTCCTTGTGATCATGTAGGTTTTGGTTCGACTTTTGCCAAAACTGCCCAACTTCCTTCGCGCCGTGGTAGTCTGAACAGTCTCTTGAGTCCACCTGCAATCAAACAACATCTAGCATTCATTGGGACTGTATTTTCAATAAAAACAAACTACATCTATAAAACGAGTAATCATCAAGAGAGGCCATGCACTGCATTCCAGTTCTGGGAACCTTAAGAGGTGATGTCGCCACTGTCTCATCCACACATGGGCTTGAAAAATTCACTAATGGCGGGAAGAGGAAACTCATCGGTGGCTCGAAACACAAAAACATCGGCCGGGTAGAGTTATTTTAAGCCGCATAAGCGGGTCTCAACAGGCGACGGGCACCCCGAAACCATTTAAAGCCTATCGGAGTCGAAAAAGTTATGAACTAAAAAGTGGGCGGGAAAGCTTCCAATCGGAAATCGGAAAGACATCGACATCGGATGACAAGTGATTGGCACAGCCGCAACAGCGGAAGAGAGAAGGCTACAAACACGCGACTAGAAAATCGACATGCATCGGTGGGCGGAGCACTTACATTTCGGGTGCTTAGCTGCT
Source organism: Pseudotsuga menziesii (assembly GCA_001517045.1). Lineage (NCBI taxonomy): Eukaryota > Viridiplantae > Streptophyta > Pinopsida > Pinales > Pinaceae > Pseudotsuga > Pseudotsuga menziesii. Next base: position 409,261 of record LPNX011212489.1, read on the forward strand.
TTGGGAGCTGCAACGGCGGAAGACGAACACACAACAGCCTCCGATCAATAAAATGCTAAATGTTTGAAAAACTTTAAAATTTAGCAACGGCTAAACTGTTTCACCTCCGAAACAGTGGTTTTACAAAGGACAATTGGTGCGAATCATCCTTGACTAGTAAAATAAAATAGACTCCAAAATCCATGACCCACAGTTGCTACAAACACAAGCAACTTCTGAAAATAGGACGAGAGTTAATCTTCAAAATAATCCGAAATTAAAGCATGACCCCAAAAATAATGGATCCAAACGATTCAAAACAACATTAAAATCATGAGGGGGACCAAAATTTGAAAAATTTGGGGAAAACAGTTGCAGCTGCAACAAACATAAAATATTTTGTACAAGTTTAAGTTGATAATTTACCAATCTTGTTTTATTTAATATGCCTAAATTTTCTTTCGACCTAATATCTTCTAATTCATAAGGTCGCAAGGGCTTTTGCAGTGAATGTTTTCCTGATATATCTGTCAGGCCCACTTCTCTTGCCTCTTCACACCATGTACGGACCCGTAAGGCTTTGTTTACTCATTTTCTTTTTCTTTTTTGGCAAATGTTTTGGGGTTTTCTACATTTTTCTTTTGTTGGGCACATTAATCCTTCCTCTATGGGTGTTTTTTGTTGTTAGGAAATTTTTTTAGGGTTTCAACCTATTAGTTCTCCCTCCCATGTGTTGTGCATCCAAATATGCACGTCATACGACTGTGTTTGCCTATCGACTCCTCTGCAAGTTTTCTACCTATTTTTCTTCATTGAGCCTTGCATGTCTTCTATAGTGGACATCCTACAGATTTCGTTGAGGGTTTCCCAATCTATCATGGCTCATTTCCCTATCTGTATGTGTATTTTTTTCTTGAATGCTCATCAAACAGGCCATATGGATCTCTGTTGTAGGGTTCGTTGTTATATTTTGTGTTTCAAACTAGCGTTTTTCTATGGTGTCCAACCATCGTTGTGCTTTGTTGTTGTTTTGTTTGTTATGTAATTCATTTTACTTACTTTTAAAGTTTATTTGGTATGTGATTCGAAATTATAAAGTTTGTTCTATTTATAATTTCACAACTTTGTTTAATTTTTTTAATTTTTAAATAAGGTGATGTAATTCTAAGTTTTTTTTAATATATTAAATTTATTTTAAGTATATTTTATTATTTTTTAATCTTTATAATTCATTAACCTTCGTTGTGTTTTCCCTTGTCATCGGGTTTTTTCCCTGTTTTTCATTAGTTTATTAGTTTATGAGTTTTAATTGCCGTGACTTTAGAGGTTGTTTCAATTCTTCAGTTAATTGGTACAAACTATTTTGCTTAGAAGATTAAAATATTGGCATTCATAGGAACAAGAATCTTTGACATTTAGTCAAAGGTGAATATCAAAAACCAACAATTGCCAAATACTTAACTCTATGGGAAGAGCGCTATGAACAAGCAAGAGGACTCATTGATCAAATTGTTTCAGATGGTTTATATGTACAGTCAGCTATCCCAATTGAGATAAGGAAAACGTTTAACTTATTTGTATGATAAAACAGATGATGTTTCATCTTATTATTTAAGAAGAAAATTCATGAGCTAGATCATAGAGATTTTGATAGAATTGAGTCATTTCTTGTTGAATTAAAAACTTATAATGAAAAACTAAATAATTGTGTTAAAGATTATAAAAGAATTGATACTGCGCTTATTATTATTGTAAAGCATAAATTACCTTATGCCTTTGATTTGTTCATTCAAACTAGGAATAGGACTATTTAAATGTTTAAGCGATCTATGAGACCTTCCTTTGAATATTTTTGTAAAGGTTTGATTTGTGAGTAAGATAGATTGATTGCATCATGTCAATTCATTATTGATAAATCTCTATTGTCTCATGGTAAGAAAATCCACATAAAGGTTTTAATAAAAACCCTAAACCACATACTAATGGGATATCCCATCACCCTTCTAATAATGCTTCTAATTATGCTACTATAAAAAGGGATTTAAACCTTGTAAGTATTGTGCCAAAACTAACCACCATGAGAAGATGTGATATAAAAGGGAAAAGTTCTTACTCAAGCCAAAAATAAATCCTCCGAGGAACAATTGGTAACTCTTTGTGCCTATTATGTTCACCTAGGTAATACCTCTTCTTCTATAAAATGGATTACAAATTCTGGTGCCTCTCAGATCATATGACCGGTATTGCTTATTTCTTTTTATTTTATGACATTAATAAGCACATATCACAGAAAGTGTCAATTAGTGATGGTAAACAACTTTCAATCATAAGTTTTGGCGATGTTGAAGTTCTTAGTGGTACATTCAAAATGTTTTTCATGTTCAAGGCATGCCCATCAATTTGATTTTTGTTTAGCATGTTTCTTAAAAAAGTTATAAGTTTGAAGCATGGTTAGATAAATATGTTCTTAAAGATATTAAAAATAACATCAAATTTTCTTGTCACTCTGTTGATCATGAAGTCCATTTATTTAATTGATTTTAATTCAAATAAAACCAACAATTTTATTCTTTTGTTGCTCACGCTGATGAACAAAGCAAATTATGACATGAAATATTAGGTAACTTGAATTATGGTAAAATGTAACTATTATCGAAAATGGTACTTGGCTTAACTACAATTTATTCCACTAAATGTGTTTGTAAAAGTTATGTGCTTGGTAGAGGGTAAAACTTGGCATTCTATAAAAATATTTCCAAGGTGAAAATTTTGATATTATAATTTTGTCATGTGTCTGGTGTGTTAAGTGTTCTTGAAGTTTTACTACGGTTATTTTTTTCTTGTTGAGCAAGTTTCCACTGTGTTCGTTCGCCTCCTGACGTGTAGTAAATTGCAAGATATTGTAGTCCATTGGTAATTTGAGGAGGAGATACATGCCCTTGGAAGAGAAGAAGCAGAACAGGCATGGAGGTTGTGGCTTGAGTTTTCCATGACGATGTCGAAGAATCGAGCTTCACATCCATGCAAGGGATTATGGAACCAGAAGTTTAATGCCAAACTCCAGTTAACTCCTTGATTTTGAGTGCAGCTGGAACCCATGGTTTATAGCTGATAATCCCAAGGAATAAAAGTCGACGTGAAGGAAATGGGTGGAGGCGGAGGTGAAACTCGCAAGGTAGAGGTAGAAGTGAAATTCAAAAACCATGAAAGAAAAATCAAATAGCAGACTCATCAAACACGTAGACTAATGGAAAACACGTGGCAAGCATTGATTGGTAGGAAGTATGACAAGATTGGAATAGTGTTTCTCAAATCTGCCCTCATATAGAAAAACGCCTTTGATGTAACAAACCTGCCCTCATATAGAAAAACGCCTTCGACATAACAAACCTGCCCTTATATAGAAAAACACCTTCGACGTAATTAATATATGTTAATTATAATTCCTGGGATGTGGTACCGGGACGTCTCGGCCCCTGCTAAGTCACAAGTTTCTGGTATATCTGGCTTGCGGGCTGTTGGATATACCCTTGGCTGTTGCCATGGTTAAAAAAAAATTATATATGTTAATTAATCAAAACTAAAGGTTCACTTATCAATCTTTAATAAATATTCAATGGTCAATATTTGATAGGCTTCATTTCTTGTTTGATCATTAAATATTTATTTCAAAGTACCAACCACATTTGTAATGTCATAATTGTTGATTTCTTATCATTTATTTTCTTATAAGTTGATTGAAACTTTGCGCGAGGTTAGCAATGGTTGTACTTATCTATCATTTTTTATGAACTCCAAAAATCCTCTTAATTATTGCCCTTTAGTGCAAAAAGTTAGAAAAGAAAACCAAAATAAGTTATAAATATAAGAATAAGTTAGACATGAATTGTTAAAATATGATAAGGTTGTATGTAAATAAAATTTTCATTCTATCTTCTACGATGTTCTAGTCCAAAAGAAAATGATGCTCTTTCTAAATAATATTAGAGGAAATTTCAACCTAAAATGGTCCTCTTAAGGAATTGATAAAATAATGCCATGTAAACAATTTTTTATATTATTTCACTTTTATCGACGCTGCCCATGGATGAAATTCCATTTAGTGTTTTCACTCAATATAAAGAAAGAAAATTAAAAACACAATGTCATCCTAAAAGTTATTGAACCAAACTTTTCACGGTGTATAATATTTTTATAATATATTAATTATAATATAATAGTATTACATATTAGTTATAATATTAATTGTTATTACTATTATATATTATATATGGGTCACATGTTACCTAAAAGTGGTTAGCATATTAATTTCACTCAATATCCAAGACAAACTCGGGTAGCTTGGACAACGGGTAGACAAATTGTATTATTAAAAAATTCTACCTATCTCCAAATTTTATAATAAAAAATTATCTCTCATATGCACCTCTTTTAATTTTTAAAATATTTTGATTGGATAATTCTAACACCCCAGTTTTGACCCCGTGGTATTTTGATGTACTTGGTGAAAATATTGTATGGAATCATGGCAAGGAGCTCAAGGCCAAGGCCTTGCCATTGATTGATGTTTTGTGTATAGGTGATCAGGTTTGATGCCTAAGGTTTATGGTGCTATGTCAAGCACATTATATATATTTGTGAATATCATGTAAAATGCAAACTAATAAAAATACCACAACTAGCTATGCGTCACAACGTTAAAGAGAAGGGGGCATGTTTTCACAAGGAATAGGGAGGGGGAATGTTTAACCTTGAGCCATTGGGGAAAATCCATGTGTCAAAAGGAAACAGCCAAAAACGTATGCACGTTTCCCCTCATGCACTCACATTTTCATCTTTCCTCACGTTGTGGGGAGCGGCAGGACGTTTTGATCATCCATCCTTCAAACATTTTTGGTGTCTTTTTCCTCAAGGTGCATGCCCAGTCCACCATTAGACCCTCACCGAAACATCGTGGTCCATTATGATCTTTCCCTATTCCATTATGTGCATGTGCGTTGTGTGTTTGCCAGTTTTGGCAGAACCGTGTTTTGTCCTGTGTTGATCGCATGTTGTTACCATCTTGAGCGTTGTTATGCAATGGTCTCCTCTGTCACAGAGTGAGTGGAAGTCTATTTTGTTGTGTTAACCTTGTGGTCTGATGTGTCTGTGCATATTTTTCCTTGGTTTGAAATGGCCTGGAGTGGAATTGGATCGGAATTAGCTTGATAAACCTAGTGTAGGAAGGAACCTCACAAATAGATCTAGAGGGGCTGGTTTTATTCTTTGCACACCTTGAACAACACTGGAAGGTGTTAGGATTATTAATCCTCCCTTGATCATAATGTCTATTAGATTATTTATTTCCTAACTTAGGAACCTTAATTAAATATTTGGGTCCACTAGTACAAATTGGGTCCACTTGGCCTAATGGGGCCACATGTTCCAGTCACTGGAGTGTGGGGAACACTGCTAGAGGTTAACTTCCACTTACTGCATGTGCATGCATAAGTTTGGGCACCTCCTAGACTAATCCCTACATTTTAGGATCCACTAGGAGTCTCGGCACCAACCTACTTCGTTTAGTTGGAGTTAGTACTAATTAGTCTCAGTTATCCCCCTGTTACTTTCAGTTAGTTCACAAACAGTTAGCTAGCGTATGTCTTGCATGGATGCATGTGGAGTAGGCGCCTTTTCCCACCTACCACACTCAGTTGCACTAAGTTAACTAGCTGTCACTGTTTGTTTGAGTTGGTTGGAAATCTGTGAGTTGATTTTGGACTCCGATATTGATTAAGAGACCATGAGTTAGAGATTCAGTTAGATATAGCCATATCCACTTGGGAGATTCAAATTCATATCCCATGCATTCGAATTATTCCTATGTAAACTATTGTAACACCGGATATTATTATTGTGAATGATACTGTAAATTCCTGAGCAATACTTGTTTGATTCCTGTGTGGTTTGTTTTGTTCAGTTTGTATCTTCATTCTCCATATATTTGTTGCAAACATTATTAGAACTATCTACTTGAATATCTAAATGGCATTCAAATTCTAATATGGTATCAGAGCCTTCTTAGGAAGGTTTCACTACAACAAAAACTGGATTTAGTGCCGGATTTTAGTGTAATTTTTTCATAATTGTGGTGAACAATCCGGTGCTAAACCAAGCGCTATTGTACATTTTCGTAAAACGCCGTCTATTGCATATTTTTTTTCATCCTTTTTAACATCCATTTTTGTGTCCATTTTTGCACCCAATTTTTTGCATCTAATGTTACGCCTTTATTTGCGCCCAATTTTTCAACTTCTATTGCATCTTTTTTCGTGTCCTTTGTTACATCCTCGTTTGCACCCAGTTTCACGCTCATTTTTGCATCCAATGTTGCGTCTTATTTTGCTCCTAGTTTTTCATCGAGTCTTGCACCCAATTTTGCACCATGTTTTACATAAAATTATGTGTCCAATTCTGCATCTAGGTTTGCATCCAATTTTAGGCCCAATATTGCGTCTAGTTTTGCATCAAAATTTACTTATAATGTTGCATCCCCATTTGCATCTAATTTTGTATCTTGTTTTACGTATTTTTTTGTATCCATGTTTGTGCCAAATGTTTCATCTCGTTTTATGTCATATTTTGCATCTAGGTTTGCACCTAGTGTTGCATCTCGATTGATGTCTTTTTTTGCATCTATGTTTGAGCCCAATTTTGCACCCAGTGTTGCGCCTAGTGTTGTGCCTAGTTTTGCGTCCATGTTTGTATCTAATATTGCATCTAGTTGTGTGTCCAATATTGCATCCCATCTTGCATTCAATATTACATCTAGTTTTACATCCAATGTTTTGTCCCGTCTTGCATCTAAAATTGTGTCTCGTTTTAAGTTTTTGTTTGCGCCAAATGTTGCTTCCAGTTTTTCACCTGGTGTTACGCTTAGTTTTATGTCCATCGATATACCATATTTTGTGATCAATTTAATGTCCAATTTTACATCTAGTTATGAATCCACTTTTTCATCTATTGTTGCATCTAGTTTTGGGCCTATTATTACATCTAGTTTTGAGTCATTAATTGTGTCTAGTGTTGAGTCTCTTTTTGCACCCAGTTTTGCGTTTAGTGTGACCTCCATTTTTGTGTCCACATTTGCGTCTGACATAAGGTCGTATTTTGTGTCCACTTTTGTGTTTGGTGTGACGTCCACTTTTACATCATGTTTTGCATTTAGTATTGCGTCTAATATTGCATCCATCTTGCACTACTACATTTTTTACCTTTAAAAATACATTACAATATCATTAGGGCATGGAGGAATCGAACCACCAATCTCCTGCTTGTAAAGCAGGTGCTCTTCCATTGAGCTAGCACACTCTAAGAATTAGGAAGAGGAGCAATATTAACAATAGATTTTATCATTTGTAATTCTAATAAAAGACAATAAGATCCAAAGACAAACATGCATAAAATCCAATTTATTTTTCCAAACACACTAATAAGCAAAAAAATCTACCATGCTTAGGCAACAAAATATCCTAAACAATTACGTAATCTTATTGTCATGCAACCATTCAATATCCCCCTACACCCATTTCATGGAAGGTCGCCCTTTAAGAGGATAAAATGCTTTAGTTCACTAGTTTTCAAAAAGTGTTGCAACTCATTGGATATGCAATCATATTCCTCATACAAAAAAAAAGGAACACATCTTGTTTAACCAGGGCCAACATGTACAAAGTTCTTAATGGGAAAATGGTTCATTAATTTGTGTTAATCTCTATATGAAGATTATTATATAAGAACAAAAATTGGAGTTGGATGTGGTGCCTCTATGGTAATTGTTTGAGTATTATGGTAAAAGTCTTTGTAGCATAAGCAAGGAGCCTCTTATGGACTCTCTTGCAACATTTGTGTTGCACCAAGTACTTGCATCACTCTAAAGAAAGGTCAAGGCATAGCATTCATTGTGATGTACACGAATGCATGAACAATGCCATAATTAGCCTCTCACAGCCCATCCTCACCCACAAATGTCAAAATGACAAGTTCTTGCCTTGCTCTCTCGAAGAATGAGAAGTTGCTCAAGAACAATGGATGGCAACCATTGTCATGAATGCTAAGCTAGCTAATGATGGATAGGAGTCCACTTTGAATGAAAACATAATTTATGTTCATGGATTTGTGAGATTTCCTCCTCTCATGCCTTAATGGCAAAGCTTTAGGGTTGCTATATTTTGGGTGCTAAGTGACATTTATGGAAAATCACTAAATGTGAATTCCTAGTTGCCAATTTTGATAACTATTTTTATGCTCTTTAAGCAATTTGGATTAACATTTTAAATGTTATTAGGTTGTGACATAAGCTACACAACCCATTGTTTATGTATAAATGTGTAAAATGTACATTGATATTATTAATAGTTAAAAGAAGCAGTGTACAAACAAACAAACTCATCATATCAAAATCACTCTGAATAAGAGAAACAATCAATAGCACTCACCTTCCTTCACATGACAAATGGAATAACTTTGGAGAATTCTATCAAAGTAATATTTATCCCATCATGCAATCATAACATAGCAATAATTATGTATTTTAACTCACTAAACACACAAGGGATATCTTTTTCATAGGAGGGACTACCCACCTACTTTAAGCTTGGACTTCAATATTTGTCATGGTCAGTGATAGTGTTCATTATTACTTGATATTTTCACCTACAATTTAATCTAACTTCATTCACCATGTCCTAAATCAACAATCTTATAAGCAACAAGCATTGATACTTTGAAAATAAACATATAACACTCCTTTCTAGTGGGACCTAATGATGCCTATTACAACTAATATTGAATGGAAATACCATTAGTACTTTAAAAATAAACACATACCTCTCCTTCCTAATGACGCCTATTACATCTAATCTACCTTCATGCTCCATGTTCTAAATCTTTAATATTGTATGCAACTACCATTAGTTCTTTAAAAAAAACACATAACACTCCTTCCTATGGTACCTAATGGTACACGTTGCCTAAGGATAAATATATGTTGATTTTGCACAAGAAAAATTAATATATACAACATAATCGGCACTCGCAATGAACACGTAGTGCAAACTTTATCCCTTCCAATATAGGTTACCCCCTTGAATGGAACTACCATTACTACTTTAAAAATAAACACATACCTCTCCTTCCTAATGATGCCTATTACATCTAATCTACCTTCATGCTACATGTTCTAAATATTTAATATTATATGCAACTACCATTAGTTCTTTAAAAAAAAACACATAACACTCCTTCCTATGGTACCTAATGGTACACGTTGCCTAAGGATAAATATATGTTGATTTTGCACAAGAAAAAAAAATATATATACAACATAATCGGCACTTGCAATGAACAAGTAGTGCAAACTTTATCCCTTCCAATATAGGTTACCGCCTTGAAATATCTACTTGTTTCCTCTCGCTAGGGTAAGTGAGCGAGGCTATCTTCATTTAATCCTGGTGAACCTAAGAAAAAGAGGTGTGAGATTGTTGCAATCTTTAAAGGTGTTGCAATTTATTAGGGCATGTAATTTTTCTGCGGATGAGGAGTCGCCTTAGCAACCTAAATCATATTCTTGCAAATTGGCTATCCAAGCTAATGGGTGACAAAGAATATGGCAAGTTTCATAAGTGACCAAAGATGGCTGACAACACTTACAGGTCTTTGCTTTGATTCCAAGCAGAACTAGAAACTTTATGGATTGAATCTTTCCTTTTAAGATTGGATGTTCAATTTCAGCCGCATCATTTATTTAACAAATCAGAGCATTGAACCAGATCCTAACTGATGTGGTTCCAAAAGTAGCTATAAATTCTCCTAATTAAAGCTTTCCTTTCAAGATTCAATTCCCAGTTGCAGCCATATCAGCGTTTTGACAAACTGACTAGGAAGTCAAATCATTTTGTTCAAACTGGATGCTACTTTTATCAATCTTGCAAGCCGGTTTGTTAACTTCCCACATCCATATGCAGATTAGGCTTCAGTGGATTGTAATGAGACATGGGATGGATTGTAGACAATTAGGATCCTCTTCTCCCTCAGAGGCTTGACCTTTACATATGCCTTCAAACAATGTGACGCGCTAATGAGCTATTGTCTCATTAAATTCGAGGCCTCAAGAATGTTTCCCTTGACAAAGACAGAGATGGCATCACAGTAGAGGTCTTATGGTGAAATGCATCAGAGGCCATTCAAAGGTAAAAGCTTGTAATCTCCTCATGCAGAAAGGCATATTAGAAGGGAAAAAAACATGTATAGATAATAGGACAGACAAACATAGAATCTCTCCAGTTAGAAACATGGAATTAAATAGCATTGGCCCAAATGTGTTATGCTGCTATACTAATAAAATACCCCTTTAAAATTTGCCAAAAAATAAAAGATACATTCCATGATTGTTATGAACCTGATTTTAACTTATTACCAATAGCTCTTGGCTTTCCCATCAAATGTTATATCTTTGGCTGCATTTAGCAAACAATAGTAGGAAAAAGAACAAGAACAATGAAATGTTAGTGGCGTAATGTTAATGTTCAAGTTAGTGTTTGGAGTTAGTTTTTCCAAGTCTGATAGTGTCTAACTACCACACATACAAATAAAGGAGTGTACAATATAAACGTTATATAACAATAATAAAAGTATCTTCTCTCTATGTTAGTTGTTACAAAGTTTGTTCAAGTCCAGTAATGTCTAACTACCACACATGAATAAAGATGTACAATATGAACATTGCTCAAACAATAATAGAAGTATCCTGTCCCTCTCTCTCTCTTATTGTCTATGTAGGTCTTCCACAAACCTACATGATATCAGAGTGATACCAGCCTAGAACCTATGACTGTGTGAACATTGAAAAGCCACAAATGTAGTCCCAACAAATAAGGAGGGATGAGTGAGGTGCATTGAGGAGTTCAGCATTGTGATAAACAATGTGAGGAGACTTTCTAGCATTTGGTCATCTTAGCATTGTTAGCAGTAGGGTGAGAATTCGTGAGCAGCTGCTAGCATTTGTCATTTTCTCAAAGCAACATTTTTCAGGCATGCTTATCCACTAAATTCTGTTGTGTGATTTCTTGAAATGTTGTAATTTCTTCTGTGTGGTTTCCAAAATTCTGCGGCATGATTTTACAATTTTAGCTACCTATGAGGTCTGTTAAATCCTAATAGTAATAGCTTATCGCATGACATGTTCGATGTTTTTTCGAGACTTCAGTTATAAAGAACATTGGCTGAGTTTTGTTACCCGTAACTCATTGAACAACTGAATATAATAAGGTAGTAAAGTATAATATACTATAGTATAGAGCCTAGACTATATAGCAAATCCAACAAACAGTAAGATGTAGAGCTGTCCCAGATTGACCTCCATTTTGATTGAAAAATAAATAAATACTAAAATCTGAGAGATTGATAGGAGGAAAAACAGTTCACAATTAGCCTACATTTTGATTGAAATAAACCCTAGAGTCTAGGCATTACTAGGAGACGGAACATTCCAGGATTGGCATTTTATTAGTTCTTGGCTCTGAGTTTAACCAAATCTATCTGTGGTATGCTTGTGTACCATAAATGTACCTTAGTCTTGTAGCCTGTATGTATAATTGTTTGAATACATTGTAGTTAGGATTATATTTTATATTTTTTTAACATATAATATTCCTACTTTTCCTTTTCTAGCCTCTCATTGACCTCTTTATATTTATCAACCAAATCCCTAAGATTTATTTCCTGCTCTAACAACTATTCTTTTTCTCATTGCACAATAAGCACTCCAAGCTAGACTTTAGGGGGTAGGCTCGAATATAGACTAGATAGGGGAAAAGTCACAACAGTGCTCCTTCATGAAATCTTATAAACTCAAAAGATTTCTAGGAAATTTAATCCTCAAGTACAACAATTACTAACTGGCCTTAATCCTCAATGCAATCTTATAAACCGAGATATGGTAGCTTCATGACTCGGTAGGCTACTTCTCAAATGACATTTATCAGCAAACAAGCAGAAAATATAATCCATGAAAGTTTGTAGGAGTTCTCAACTTAGCATTGATAACACTCTACTGCTGTGTTTTAATTTGGAGTTTGTTCGAGTATCATATCATAGCTTGAAAAAAAGGTGTTTCCATGAAAAAACTTCATACAACATGTTTATAAACTATAACAAGGAAACAACATTGACAAAGAATTAAATGGTTAATAAATAAACATCCAAACTTCTGATATATATTAAAGAGAGTTCATTTTACATGCTTGTAACAGCATGTTGACAGATCTAGAGATGGACATTGTAACACCCAAGTAATATGGCCATGAAATGTGATAACACTTGCGAAAGACTTATAATGATTGAGATCAGAAATATGTTGTAGATAATCATTGAGAAAAATGTCTATCAAGGTTTAGAGGGAGGTAGGGTAGCTTCATGACTCAGTAGGCTACTTCTCAAACAACATTTATCAAATGAAATCTTATAAACTCAAAATATTTCTGGGAAATTTAATCCTCAAGTACAACAATTACTAATTGGCCTTAATCCTCAATGAAATCTTATAAACCGAGACGATTTCCACCCCTACAGGGTCTGCTGCCTATTTACTAGCCAAACCTTGATAGACATTTTGTAATACCATGTTCTAGACAATATAAATTCCTGCTTTATATACTAAAAATAGACATTCCATTACCTTGAACAACACATTATACATCATAATCTTCAAGTATACAACAAGGTCAAATATAAAATTCATGGTTAATTCTCCAAACAAGAGTTCTTAATTTGAAAAAAAAACTAACAATATTTAATACCCCTCCTCCCAAGCTAGTGTAATTTGTTGCCACATTCTAAGTTTGTTTCAAGCATTTCTTCTGCTCTTCAACCAAATAGGATATGGACGTATGATAGTATTGGTGATCATTCATTAGTCCCGAAGTATACTTTCAAAGTTTGTAGGAGTTCTCAACTCAACATTGATAACACTCTACTACTGTGTTTTAATTTGGAGTTTGTTCGAGTATCATATCATAGCTTGAAAAAAAGGTTTTTCCATGAAAAAAACTTCATACAACATGTTTATAAACTATAACAAGGAAACAACATTGACAAATAATTAAATGGTTAATAAACAAACATCCAAACTTCTGATATATATTAAAGAGAGTGCATTTTACATACCTGTAACAGCCTGTTGACAGATCTGGAGATGGACATTGTAACACCCAAGTAATATGGCCATGAAATATGATAACACTTGAGAAAGACTTATAATGATTGAGATCAGAAATATGTTGTAGATAATCGTTGAGAAAAATGTCTATCAAGGTTTAGAGGGAGGCAAGGTAGCTTCATGACTCAGTAGGCTACTTCTCAAATGATATTTATCAGCAAGAAAGCAGCTCATTTTAATAACACTCTACTGCTTATGAGGATTGGTTATCAATTATTAATGTATTTCTACTCTAATAAACAAGATGATCAATTTAGTTTTGGAATGAATTTCTTTTAATATGTGTTTGTTGTTCATATTTAAAAAAACTTTGCAGGTATATTTGGGAGAGCAGTATGTGCACAGGTATTCTTTTATTTCATTGCGGTTTTTCCTTTTTGTTATGATATTGTCCAGCCTTAGCACTGAGATCTGTGTTTTTTGTTTAGGACCCTACTTTAGAGAATTTTGCAAGTATATATGATCTTGCTGAGTCATATCATGCAACTTCTTTGGGTCATATGTGTGTTCTGTACTTTCTGAAACACCATGAATAGATGTCTTACATGCCCGGGTAAGAAAAAATTCTACATAACTGAACAGTTACAGTGAGAGACAGGCACTTTTCAGAATCTATCTGAATTTTTATAATCAATTTTCTGTGCAGCAACCCTTCCCTTGTAGAAAGCTTACTACCAGAGATATGTGATTACTAATTTATAATATTAAGGCCGCAACCTTATATGCCATCATTGTAAAGGAAGTCATGATCATTTTGATTGGCTTCTGTGGATGGTCTCATCTTCCCAGAGAACTAGTGCAAAGAGAGGTATTTTGAAGGTGGTTCTTAGCATTGCCAAGATTACTGCTAGTTATGTAGGATGCACCGATTTGTCAAGTGAAATTGAAGTGAAATGATGTCTTAGTGAATCGGCCTTGAATTTTACCTAGACTTACACAGCCTCACCTTCTCAACGCTAGACTTTCCCTTGATGTCATTGTTGGGAAATGTATTGTCTCCTTCCCTGTGGTTGGTGGTTCAATAGAGATGACTTCATATTCCTCTAATTCATTATTGTTTTTAGTGTGAATCCGGGGCTTCCTCTTCTAGTGAGGATGAGTAGCTTCATCATGTTGTATATGCTTATGCCTTTGGTTATTTGATTTCTGTTATTCAATACTTAGATTATTTAATATTTTATTTAAAAGGATGTCTTAGTCAGGGGTTAAATTTGACGGTCACCCTTGCCCATCAGTGTAATTTTTTTGACGGTTTTGTTAAAAAAATTGCCCCGCATAAAACGTTTAATCTATTTGATTACCATTCTATTAAAACATTTAATCTATTTGTTGTGCTGTTAAGTTTCTTGTTATTGAGGAATATAATCAATTCGAACTGTGGGGTCGAAAGATACATATTACATCTATCAATTCTTAGTGTTGTATGTAGAGGGGCAAGCATGTCTGTAATTATAAAAGATATTCATATAAACTACT
>LPNX011212489.1:433047-461143 GCA_001517045.1 Pseudotsuga menziesii
ATTGGATGCAAAAAGGGATGCAATAACTGATGTAAAATTGGATGCAAATGTGGATGCAAAAGTTGAAGCAAAAGTGGGTGTAAAAATAAGCGTAAAAATGGGTGGGAATTGGGACGTGAAAAAAGTGGATGCAAACGTGGATGCAATAGTAGATGCAAAATGCGATGCAAAAGGGATGAAAACGTGGGTGCAAAAGTGGACGAAAAAATGGATGCAAAAATAGCTAAAAAAAACGAGATGCAAAAATAGACTCAAAACAGGATGTAAACTTTGATGCAAAACTTGGCGCACGAAGGGATGCAAAAAAAGAAGCAGAAGTTGATGTAAAAAAGGATGCAAAAGTGGATGAAAACAAGGGCGTAAAAGTTGAGGCAAACATGGGCGTTAAAGGGGGCGCAACAAGAGTAGATGTATAAACTAGGCGCAAAATTAGGTGCAAAACTAGGCTCAAAACCTATCGCAAAACCTGATGCAAAACTTGGCACATAACTAGGTGCAAAACCCGGTGCAAATTACACCACAATTTGTGCCAAATTTAGAAAAAGGACGCAAAAAATGCCTAAAATAGCACCAACCTGTGAAATTGTGCCATTTTGTCCAAAAAATGAAGAAAAATACACTGAAAGATGGTCTAGACGCAAAAAATGATGCAAAAAGAGATGCTAAATCCAGTTTTTGTTGTAGTGTTTCATGGTTTTTTCTCCCCATTGAACATCAGAAGCAGTTGGGTTTCCACAGAAGTCCCCTATAAAAATTTGCTAGCTCTGTATTTATTCAGAGCAGCGGAGAGGGCGTGATTGACCCTGAAAACATGTTCATGTCAAGAGGAAGGCCATGATTCTAATAGCTCATATGTTTTAGTGTGTTATTACAGTGAAATTGATAGGTGCTACATAGCTTGTGTGAAGTTTTGCAATACTTCCAGCCAGAGCAATTATGAGTTCTCAAACGCCTGAACCACAGATCCTCACAACTTCTAATTATCTTTATTGGAGGATTGATATGCAGCTGGCCTTACGCAAGCATGGATACCATAAGATCATACATGTATGGGAGCCTGAGCCTCATCAGTCGATAGAGCAGAACAAGTTTTTGAACCATTGTGATGAAGCATTCGAGTACTTATGTAATATTTCCAGAGATCTCCTCTTCCACCTAGAAGGATTTAGGACTCTGAGAGAATCCTGGGAGAAGCTTGATAACTTGTTTAACAAACAAGGTGAGCTCTAGGGACACATTCTGGAGAATGAGTTGGTATCTTTACATCCCAACAGTTTCAAGACTATTGAGCAATTATTTACTAAGTTAAAGTCTCTAGTACTCCAATGCAGACAGTGCGGGATAGAGCGGAACGATGAGAAGAATGTCCTTTCTATAATTCACAAACTAGCCCTGAGTATTCTGTATTTGTTTACATATTTCATTCCAAGCAGGAAATCTTTCTTGATTGGAAGGTTCCTTCCTTAGATTCTTTTTCCGAGTCCTTAATCAAGGAGCAAGAAAAATTGATGAGAATGGGAGTCATCAAGACATCCATAGATCAAGATCTCGTAGTTTCTGACTCTTCCAAAGCGCAAGCAAAGGGGAAATCAAAGAATAAGGAGCCAAAGGAAACCGATTCAAAGCCTAAACAATATCATCAAACTTATGAAGGGGCCTCCGGCTCTAAGAAGAAGAAATTTGAGAAGAAACTATGTCGCTACTGTGAAAAAGGGTACCATCTTGAAGAACATTGTATGAGGAAGCAACTTGATGAGATGACTGCTCTTTTCAAGTAGCATAACATTGCTTCTCCACAAAGAGAAAAGAAGTCATATAATGGACATGAAAGATGCCATGCTTTGAAAGCAGGACTACCTTGGTCTATAGCCTATTTGATTTATTCTAGAGCCTCCCTATTTGATTTATTCTAGAGCCTCCAATCACATGGTGGCCTCTAAGTATCTCTTCTCCTCTCTCAATATCAATGAAGGGCCCACTATTCACATGGGAGATGATTCCCAAATTCCAACATTAGGAAGAAGCACCATCAGAGCGAAGCATGGTGTGTTTAGAGATTTCCTATATGTGCCCTCCCTTGCAGCTAATATGTTGTTTGTTTACCGGATGACTCACACCGACTCACTAAAGCAAGTGGTGTTTGGACCTGACTTAGTCGAGATTACAAAAATCTAAACTAGGGAGCTTGTAACGAAAGGAATTGTTGATCATGCCTCCAAGGCATATATTTTCTCTCACTTCATGCAATACATAGTTCCAACATCACTCCAGCTTTCATTTGAAGTTGATGAAGGTATAAACATTCCTTCACTACCTATTTTAGTTTCAGTTTCAAATCCTGACATTTCAAATTCAGATTCAGAAGAGGAGACATCCCAGCATGATGCAGACATTGAGCTTATACCTCAAAGGGATCTAGATCCAGATCCAACATCTAGCTCATTCCAACAGCTTAAATGGGCTAAGTAGATCATAGAAGCAACTAGAGATGGTGTTGCGTATCCATATGACAAAAGAAGAACGAGGTCCCAGTATCAGAAGGAGAGTGTTGCACTATCTCACATAGATCCTCTTCTTACTGAGAGGTGTTTTATGATGCTTGGGTCAGAACCTTAATCCTTCAAGGAGGCTTTCCATGATCCTAGATGGCAGGCAACCATGGATGAGGAGTTTGATTCGCTACATGACAACCCGACCTAGGAAATTGTCTCCTTACCTCCAGGAAGGAAGCTGGTACAATGAAAATGGATATATAAAACCAAAATAGTTATTGGTGGGACCATAACCAAGTATTGAGGCTCGGTTGGTGGAAAAAGGGTATTCTCAGGTCCAAGGCTTGGACTGTAATGATACATTCGCTCCAGTAGCTAGAATAGAATCCATCAAGCTGGTATTGGCCATTGCTACCTCCAAGAGATGGGAAGTACATCACATGGACGTGAAGAATGCCTTCCTCCATGGTGATTTGGAGGAAGATATATATATGAAACAACCTGAGGCATTTATTGATGATCCTTCCTTAGTCTGCAGATTGAGGAAATCACTGTATGGACTCAAACAAGCCCTAAGGGAATGGTACTCCAAGATGGATGCCTTCCTCATCTCTCAGAAGTTTGAAAGGTGCAAATCTGATTGCAATGTCTACATGAAGAAGAAGGAGGGGTTCTT
Source organism: Pseudotsuga menziesii (assembly GCA_001517045.1). Lineage (NCBI taxonomy): Eukaryota > Viridiplantae > Streptophyta > Pinopsida > Pinales > Pinaceae > Pseudotsuga > Pseudotsuga menziesii. The sequence goes on from LPNX011212489.1 coordinate 436,216, forward strand.
ACTTCTAGTTGTATTGTATGTGGATGACTTAGTCTACTCTTAATAAAGCATTCGCTATGACTGACTTAGGACTATTAAGATATTTCATTGGTCTTGAAGCAAGTCAAAATACTTCAAGAATCATGATCTCACAGTCCAGGTATTCATCAGACATGCTTAAGAGATTCCACATGGAGGATTGCAAGGCAACCCCCTGCCCCTTTCTATCAGGCATCAGGATTGAAGAAGGTGGTTTCACACCTTTGGTGGACAACACTCTCTATAGACAGCTCATTGGAAGCCTTATGTATCTCACTCATTCGAGACTAGACATATCCTATGCTGTGAGTGCTGCTTCCAGATATATGTAGGAGCCACAGGAGCTGCACTAGGAGGAAAAGAGGATCTTGCACTATGTGTAGGGTACTATTGATTATGGGATCCACTATTCTATTGGATCTCACAAGATTTACAGACTCAAACTAGGCAAGAGATGGAAATGATAGGAAATCCACCTCGAGTTTTGTATTCATGATTGGATCTGGGCCAATTTGTTGGTCGAGCAAGAAGCAAGCAACACTTGCACTTTATTCAACATAAGCAGAGTATCGGGGAACTGCGAATGCAAGCAGTTTGGCTGCATGGCATCTTGACAGAGTTCAGGATTCAAACTTCACCTATAGTAGATATTTATTGTGACAACCAGAGTACAATAAAAATCTCCAGTGATCATGTTCAGAAGCAGAGGACAAAGCACATAGAGGTTCACATGCACTACATTCGGGAACTAATGCATGACAAAACCATCACACTCCACTATTGTCTGACAGAGGATCAAATTGTAGATATTTTTATCAAGTCTTTTACCAAAAATAGATTTGCCTTTCTCAGGTCTCTTTTGGGCATTAAGGCTTGATTCTTAGTTCCTATTTGAGGGGATTTTTCCCAAGGGGTTTTCCTACCTCATTTGTATTATGTCTCTTAGATTGTATATTGGGTGACATATGGTCTTGTTACCAGGGCCCACAGTTGTCCAAGTTAGGATTCAGGGGGGTGTTAGGATTATTAATCCTCCCTTTATCATACTGTATATTAGATTAATTATTGCCTAACTTACTAAACCTTAATTAAATATTTGGGTCCACTAGTACAAATTGGGTGCACTTGGCCTAATGGGGCCACATGTACCAGTCACTGGAGTGTGGGGAACACTACTAGAGGTTAACTGACACTTAATTCATGTGAACGCATCAGTTTGGGCACCTCCTAGACCAATCCCTACATTTTTGCAGCCAGAGGGAGTCCCGACACCAACCTACTTCAGTTAGTTGGAGTTAGTACTAGTTAGTCTCAGTTATCCCCCAGTTACTTTCAGTTAGTTCACAAATAGTTCACTAGTGCATGTCTTGCATGGATAATGCATGGATGCATGTGGAGTAGGCACCTTTTCCCACCTACCACAGTCAGTTGCACTGATTTAACCAGTTGTCACTGTTTATTTGAGTTGGTTGGACATCTGAGAGTTGATTTTGGACTCCGATATTGATTGAGAGACCATGAGTTAGAGATTCAGTTAGATACAGTCATATCCACTTTGGAGATTCGAATTCATATCCCACGCATTCGAATTCTTCCTATGTAAACTATTGTAACACCGGATATTATTATTGTGAATGATACTGTAAATTCCTGAGCAATACTTGTCTAATTCCTGTGTGGTTTGTTTTGTTCAGTTTGTATATTCATTCTCCATCTATTTGCTGCAAACATTATTAGAACTCTCTGCTTGAAGATCTAAATGGCATTCAAATTCTAATAGAAGGGAAGGCATAGCTTGAGGGACTATGTAGCAGATAAGGGGATGCTTCCTTGTGTTGGGTGTGTAGATGTTTTACAAGCCAAGCCTGATCTAGTGCAGGTGTCCACAACTTGATGGTTGAGCTCACTAGCTTAGCAGTTCAAGTTTTCCAGTTCCTTTGCAACCTGATAAGCCCATCTGTTAGTTGGCTTGGTTTGTCCTTAATGAGAATATTCTCTTGATTGACTACAATATGATAAACCCAGCAGTATATTGGCTTGTTTGTCTATAGCCTGATAAATCCAATTGTGTTGGCTTGGCTGAGTTTGGTTGTATTCTTGGCTATGTGTGAGAATGTTAGTGTTCCTTATTCCTTGTGGGAATCATGCCCAGATCGGGGGTGGTAGTGCTGCTGAGAGATTGATGAGTGCACTGACCTATGGTTGGGTGGAATGTTACAGCGATGTAGTTAGTTGTGGAACAACTTATTTTAAATATGATGAATACGTTTAATGTGTTGGGTGGAATGGTATTTGCTTCATAAAATATGATGAATATGTTTAATGTTTAATTTATTTATTGAAATCTAGTTGTACTTGCACTGTCTATTGAAAGTATCTACAATATCTAATTACAGGAAAGAATAGATTTATATAATAAACACCAGTAAGTATAATATTTATAAAATTAAACACTAGTTTTAACACCTAATATAAATACAATAAATAAATTTAAATAAATAAATTTAAATAAATAAATATAGGAACAGTAAAAGGTTTACTTAGGGTTTAACCTAGTTCTTAATATCATAGGTCATTTAACTACCTATTCAGGCTTACAATTAAACTAGGTTTATTGTAAGCAAAGGTATTAACATTGCAACCCTCTAGAAACATCTAGGGTTTGCAAGAGATTAGTATCATCACTCTAGGAAATAAATTATACATTTTATTTATAACATAAAACCTACCAGAGCTTTTCCAGTTTTAACCACAACAATAAATAATCTTACTGAAAACAAAATAATTACAAAGCTAAGATCATAACTGAAAGCAAAACAATTACAGAGTTAAAGATTATTTAATTATAATATATAATGAGAAACAGAATATCTTATTTATCTTTTAATGCTGTTTGAAATTACTATAAACCATTTACCCCCAAATTTAAATCTAAATTGAAATAATTCTAAAATCAATACTAAGTTGAAACAACATTGAACAAGTATAGTGGCCTATGGCCTGTTTATATTAACTGTCGAGGCTTTAAATCCTGACCAAAATGACTTCTTCAAGTCTAAACAGTAGTCTTAAAAACCAAAAATATTACATATATAAATTACAGCAGTGAAAAACCCTTCATCTGATTAAATAAATGTTAACTTTACGGCCATTTCCTTTCCTGTAAAAACCAAATTACATATTCAAGAAACCACTCAGTGGTTTGACAGTATAGTCACGACTTAGAGCCGAGTATTAAAATTTAATATCATTTATATATTTCTAGGCCGTGAAGGCTCCATTAAAAACCATGAATTCGTGGCTGCAATAGCCTTAACATTTCCATACAACAGCCTCTAGGGCTTTAATTTTTTTATAAACAAAAGAACAATTACATAACTATTAACCATAGCTGACCCAACAACCATCATGGCGAAGCTTCTATTTCTCTCCACCATACTCATGTGCAGGGAAAAACCCTCTAGTGTCATCGAGGCTTACCAGGAGAGCGCTTATGCTAAGACCGAGGGTAGATTATTATCTAGCTTCAAATCCAAGTCTGGAGAAACCTGCACATCAAATCACTATTATTCTTTTTCTTAAAACCGTAATGAGAACCCTGTACACTATTAAACTGTAAGAAAATTTTGGTTTTTACCTAATAAGCTGAGTAGTGGCGAAGTCATGGAAGCCACCCAAGCCAATTCGATGGCACCCTGAAGAAGGTAAGCAATAGTTTGTGCTTGTGCGGAAAGAAGCAAGAACCCTAAATCAAGAACTGGAGGGGATAGAAACCACGAGGAGATAGCAATAAGAATAGAGGCAGACATAACTCTTCACCCTAGAATTTTTTTTCACCATGCATAGTAAAGCAACCCTCACATCCACCAAGACAGCGGCAAAATCAGATCCAAAGTTCTAATGCCTTTTCAACAGTCAACGGGCCTCTGCATCAAGTATACTATCACCCTACACAAGCTCGTAGAGGTATGGAGGTTGGACATTTACTAGGTTAACACCAGGAACCATGGCGGCCAAGAGCTCCCAGCTCGGCCGCTCCACAACAAAATAAAACCCTTACAACGTGAAGCTAGGGTTTGGGCATCGTTTATGAAAGTCAACAAAAACTTAGTGGCTTAATCACCTCCCACATATCCCCATTTATTTCACAATCATGGGTTTTTAAACAATAGTCGAGTTCACTGCTTAGCGATTTGCATTAAATAATTGTGAAACAAGTCAAAAATCATATCTGTTTTCAATTGTCAATAATGTAATTGTTCTTGGTCGAGTCGATACTTAGTTTTAAAACCATAGGATAAAAGAAATGGTATTTCTTTTAATGATTATCATCTAATAGACAAGTTAGGATAATTAATTTCTAACTATGTTTGTAGAATATATAATAAAAGAACTATACTCATAATAGTAAAACATTGTTGGAAGAAATAATCTACTCAACCCCTGAAGTAAGTCACATAAATATTGGAGATTGAGAGTAATTTGCATAACAATAGCACAGTAATTACAAGATCTTCTCTAGTACTTACGAGGGAAACAATACCTCAAGGGTATTGCAATTTATAACAATTGTATTTGAAAATGTAGTTATAGCTAGGTGGATACACTAGAAAACAAGGTTTCATAAACATAAAACTAATTCGTAGCTCAACAGCATAGAGTACTTTTATGTTTACAAAAGGATTCAATTGAATCTGAATAAAACTAAACTCCAAATGCTTTATGACAGATATGAAATTATAAGCATAAGCATGCGACACATATCTTTTCCTTTTTAAACATTTAGATCATAAATACTTATGAGCAGTAGTAGGAGTATTCTTTAGAAAAGTTCTCAGTCAACTCATTTTGAAGAATCTACGCATTTAGTTGAAAACTACTTTTGGCTCCATTTTGGTAGTAAACTGAATATGTATCTAAACCACCCTTACACAGTTTTGTTTTATCATCAATTATGCAGTTTGACGATTTCAGCAATGTCAACGTTACCTCTTACAAGGACAAGCTGCAAATAAACATTTTAAATACTAGCATTTTATCTTATGCTAGTGAAGTATCTTTCTTGATTTGGATATTTACTGGAACAAAACTCTTACCTATTAGAACCTGTAAAAGAACCATCATTTCCACTGTGTTAGCTGTAAGCTAGGTAAGCCCTAATCACACCTAAGAATTCTCCCTACTTGACAGAAGAAGACAATAACACACTTAACATTAGTTAAGATTCAGATTTTCTTTTCTAACTTTCTGAAAAATACAACTGCTATATTTAAGAGTACTAACATAGTATTTTAAGATAAGCCTATAGTTATACAGAACCAAATAAAATAAGTGATATTTGTTATTCTTTTAAAAATTGTTTAGATATCCGCTAATCGTAATGGTTCATTGGCAATGACACTTGACATTTTATGTTACATGAAAATTTTTAAATTTTTACGAATTTTTGAGTTATTACATGTGGTATCAGAGCACAAGGTTCAGACACTAGGCCTGAATGTGGCTCAACTTGCATAAATGTAACAATAAATTTAAACAAGTATATTGATTTTACTTTCTTTTGAATGATACTTCCAGAGAATTTTTCTGAGTTAATTGCAGGTATGGAAAGATTGGAGGAATATGCGGATGAGGAGTCTCCCTACACTGAATGAAATAATTTTCAAAAAGAACCTATACAAGAAGAAATAACTAATAATTCTTTTGAACTACTACAAACAATTAAGGAACTAAGAACAAAGATGGAAACGGTCAAAAAAAAATGATAGGATTCTGAGAGCTCAGGAGGAGCTAAATTAGATTTTGATGGAAAGATTTCAGAATGAGGAAAAAGATAAACGAACGGAGTATGAAGATATGCCTTACCAACATAAAGATAAAAAGACTAAACAGTTTAAAATCATAATTAGCTCATCTTCTGAGGTCTATGGAAATTCACATAAAAAGAATTATCAATATACTAGTGATAGTAGCGAAGATAATCATCATACCAGAAAAAGAAAGTTTAAACCTTACAAAGGAATCTCTGGAGAATTCAAGAAAATCAAGCCACCAACCTTTAATGGTGAAACTGAGAAGGGAGAAGAGGCAGAATCTTGGCTGTCTGGGATGAAGAAATACTTTCAAATTTATAACTACTCTAATCAACAAAAGTAATTCACAGACCAATCCAAATAATCAAAGAAATAATGAATCTATTAACAACCACAGTAACTATACCAATAATTTTGAATGAAAGGAACCAATAAAGTGTTGGGAATGTAATGGTCTGCATTATGCATCAGTTTTCCCCAATCGAAAGAAGACTGTGAGCAACATGCACATGATACAGGAGGAGATGACTATTGGTGATCTAGCGAGGACAATGCCTAGGATCAATGCAGCATTGGAGAACATGCAAGCAGATTATCAAAATTCCATGGTGGAAGCGGAAGGTAAGCTAAATCAAATACCTATATCTATTTTAATCGATCCAGGAGCTAGTTTAAGCTATATTTCTCCAAATTTAGTAGAAAAGTGCAAGCTATCAGTTGAAACGTTTGCAAGGTCTTGGTTAGTCCAGTTAGCTACTGGTGTAAAAAGAAAAGTAATTAGCTTTGTTAATAATTGTGCAGTAACTATGGATCAATTTGAAACCTCTATTTAGCTTAATGTGTTGCCTTTAGTTTCATATGATATGTTAATTGGTATGGATTGTCTAGAACAGCATAGGGTGGTCCTGAACTATTTTGATAAAACCTTTACTTGCGTAAATAATGATGGAGGAACAATAAATGTAAAAGGAGTCCCTAGGAAAACAACCATAAGACAGATTTCTACATTGCATCTTAAGAGAGCGGTTCAGAAGGGTTGTAAAGCCTTTGCCATAACAGTAATTAAGGAAGAAAATACTAATCACAAAGATAAATTAAAACTGGAAGACATTCCAATCCTAAGGGAATATTCAGATGTATTTTCGGAATAAATTATGGGACTACCTCCGAAACAGGAGTTAGAATTTACTATTGAGCTGGTACCTGGTACAGTGCCCAGCTCAAAAGCCCCTTATCAAATGAATATACTGGAATTAAATGAACTTAAGTCATAGTTAAAAGAACTCATTGATAAGAATTACATTAGACCCAGTGTGTCTCCCCGGGGAGCACCTGTTATTTTTGTTAAGAAGAAGGATGGAACTCTACGACTATGTATAGATTACCGTCAACTAAATAAAATGACTATCAAGAACATATATCCGTTACCCCGCATAGATGATCTGTTTGATCAGCTACATGGAGCAATGGTATTCTCAAAAATTAATTTACGATCTGGTTACCACCAGATCCGAAACAAAGATCAAGATATCTTTAAAACAACTTTTAGGACTCGGTATGGTCATTACGAGTTTGACGTTATGCCATTTGAGCGTGACTAATGTTGCAGCTATTTTTATGTGTCTGATGAATAATGTAATGCATAAATATCTAGATAAGTTTGTGGTCGTATTCATTGACGACATCTTAATTTAATCAAAGTCTGAAGAGGAACATAAAGAACACTTAAAAATTGTCTTACAAGAGTTACGAGAACATCAACTCTACGCAAAATTTAGTAAATGTGACTTCTTTAAGGATAAAATTCAATATCTAGGTCATGTGGTAACTAACGAAGGAATTTTTGTCGACCCCGAAAAGATAAAGGCAATCGAGGAATGGCCAGTCCCAAAAGACGTAACTGACGTCCAATCATTCGTGGGGATTACTGGCTATTATCAAAGATTTATCGAAGGGTTTTCAAGAATTGCAAATCCTATAACCTCTTTATAGAAAAAAGGGAAGAAATTCAAGTGGAGTCAGAAGTGTGCAGACAGTTTTAAAAAGTTAAAAACGTTATTAACCACCGCACCCATTCTAAGAATTGCTGACCCTAATAAAGATTTTATAGTATGTACTGATGCATGCAATGATGATTTAGGTGGATTTTTAACTCAGGAAGGACACGTACTTGCTTATGAGTCTAGGAAGCTGAAGATTCATGAGAAAAATTATGCGACCTATGACTTAGAGTTAGTTGATGTCATACATGCCTTAAAAATGTGGCGTCATCATTTAATCACAAGGAAGTTTATATTAATGACAGATAATAAAGGATTGAAATATCTGTTGGATCAACCTAACTTAAATGCTAGGCAAGCTAGATGGCTAGCTTTTCTTAGTGAATACGATTTTGAAATTCAACACATTAAAGGGAAGTAAAATAAGGTTGTTGATGCATTAAGCATAAATGTGAAACTAAATTTTACAGCAGCAATCAACACTTATAAAACAGACTTGGAAGAACAGTTAGAAGATGGAATAGAACAAGATGAAAATTATCAGAAATTACAAGCAAAGGTAAGAGAAAATTTAATAGAAAGTCTAAGTACAGGGTATAGCTTGAACGAAAAAGGATTATTATTGTATAAAGAAAGACTATACATACCTAATGTACCCAATATTAAGCTGTTAATTTTAAACGAAGTTCATAAAACTCCTTATTCAAGTCATCCAGGTTATTATAAAACTATAACCATGCTAAGAAAGGATTATTTCTGGCCAAACGTGAAAAATGAATTGGTAGAATACATTGCTAAGTGCTTCGAATGTCAGCAAGTAAAAACAAAACATCAGCATCCAGCAGGGCTACTTCAACCATTGCCTATTCCTAGCTGGAAATGTGAGATAATTAGCCTTGATTTTATCACGGGTCTACCTAGAAATCAAAACTTAAATGACTCAATAATGGTAGTTGTTGATAAATTGAGTAAATCAGCTCATTTTATACCTGTAAAAACTAGTTATAAAGCTGCATAGTATTGCTGATATTTTCTTAAAACAAATTTTTCGATTACATGGAATATTGAAGGTGATAATTTCAGACAAAGACCCTAAGTTTATGGGCAACTTTTGGAAGTATTTATTTAAAGGATTAAATACTACATTAAACTTCAATACCTCTTTCCATCCTCAAACAGATGGACAAACTGAAAGAGTAATTCAGGTATTCGAGGATCTGCTCGGAATGTATGTAAAGGAGCAGCCAGGTAAATGGGAAGATTACTTACACCTGGTAGAATTTCCTTACAATAATCATTATCAAGCTTCAACTATATATAGTCCTTTTGAAATTTTGTATGGAAGGAAATGCAATACCCCCATATCTTGGAGTACTCCAGTTGACAGGCTAGTATTAGGACCTGAATTATTAAAGGAGATGGAGTTAATTGTAAAACAGGTACAAGGTAACTTGAAAGTTGCACAAGATTGACAGAAAAGCCAAGCAGATCTTAAATAAAATCCAAAGGAGTTCCAGGTAGGTGAACATGTTTTTATTAAGGTGATTCCTAAAAAGAGTTCTCTGAGGTTAGGTAGTTGTGCTAAGTTAGCACCTTGATATTGCAGTCCTTTTGAAATATTATCCAGGATAGGACACATAGCATATCAGTTAGCTTTACCATCAAACTTAAGAGTTCACAATGTTTTTCATATTTTGGTATTAAATAAATATGTACATGATGCTACTCACGTTATTAACTGGAATGATGTGCAGGTGAAACCCAACGGAGATTTTCTGGTGGAACTAGATTGTATCCTCGAAAGAAGGTAGATCTCGCTTCGGAATCGCACCATTTGTCAGGTGAAGGTGCAATGGAAGCACCTTAGTCCAGAAGAAGCCACCTGGGAATTGGAAAGTCATATGCGGGATGCATATCCAATTCTATTCCAGGGAAATTCTGAGGACGAGGAATAAATAACATCGAGGACAATGTTATAAATTAAGGGGGTGTGTATGTCACATGCTCTAATTTGCAAAACAATTTTATGTTATTGAGGAACATTATGTTATATTTTATGTTAAAGTTTGTAATTAATGACCAAGTGGGGTCAAGGATAATTTAATGTATTGCAGAATATTTTATTAATTAATAAATAAAAGATGAGACAATGGCTTAGGGAAGCTGTTAAACGAGTGTTTACTGGTCACTTGGTGGAGGAGACTGGGTTGAGAGCATGTTGACAAGTGGCAGCATCCTCAAACTACTTCTAACTGTTGTAGGTGGCAACTTCCCTATATTTGTGGTCATGATTCCCCAAGAAAGTGGAATAGGAGCATGTGTCTCATTAAGTAAAAACTGACCCAGAAGACCTAGGCATTGATATAAAACTTCCCATTGAAGACAGCTGAGGCTACTCATTCTGGAATTGCGATCATTTTGAGTGAATGAATTGCACATGAGAAATTCGATGGAAGGGACTAGTTGAAGTGAGTTTGAGGGGATAAGTGCTGAAGATTGAACTTGTGCAGCTATTTTAAGCTTAATTCTTAATGTTGTAAGTAGGACTGAGTTACTGCTGAATACTCAATAGAGTTACAGAGGATCTCAAGAATACATCTCTCACCCAATACCCTACCGGGAGGACCAGGACACAGGCTCGGGGGTCCTGAGAAATTGCAGACTAGTTTTTCCCAAGGAGTTGGTTGGGAGGAACAACCTCCTTAAGTTGTTGTCACTTCATCTATTTGACAGGTTCTACTTGTGTAGATTTAGTTATTATTTTATTTACTATTTCGGAAAAGTTTGAAAGTTAGTATATTGTTATTTTATTATTGTTAATGAAAAAGAAAGAAATTTTTTTTTTACTGAGAAAATTAGTAATTTAGTAGATTATGATTAAACAGTATAGATATTGCTAAGTTAAATGATAGATAGGAAAATTACCAAACTATATTTTTTCACACCTTTTACAAGGTAGTACTCTAGTACAGTCGGTATGCTTAGTTTAGATAAGTAGATTTTTCATTAACTTTGAATGCGGATTTAAATAATTACTTCTACAGTTTTACGTAATTTATTTACAGAAATCTAGCTGTACTTGCACTATCTATTGAAAGTATCTACAATATCTAATTACAGGAAAGAATAGATTTATATAATAAACACCAGTAAGTATAATATTTATAAAATTAAACACTAGTATTAACACCTAATATAAATACAATAAATAAATATAGGAACAGTAAAAGGTTTACTTAGGGTTTAACCTAGTTCTTAATATCATAGGTCATTTAACTACGTATTCAGGCTTACAATTAAACTAGGTTTACTCTAAGCAAAGGTATTAGCGTCGCAACCCTCTAGAAACATCTAGGGTTTGCAAGAGATAAGTATCATCACTCTAGGAAATAAATTATACATTTTATTTATAACATAAAATCTAGCAGAGCTTTTCCAGTTTTAACCACAACAATAAATAATCTTACTGAAAACAAAATAATTACAGAGCTAAGATTATAACTGAAAGCAAAACAATTACAGAGTTAAAGATTATTTAATTATAATCTTTAATGAGAAACAAAATAGCTCATTTATCTTTTAATGCTATTTGAAATTACTATAAACCATTTACCCCCAAATTTAAACCTAAATTGAAATAATGCTAAAATCAACACTAAGCTTAAACAATATTGAACAAGTATAGTGGCCTATTGCCTATTTATATTAACTGTCGAGGCTTTAAAGCCTGACCAAAATGAATTCTTCAAGTCTAAACAGTAGTCTTAAAAACTGAAATTATTACATATATAAATTACAACAGTGAAAAACCCTTCATCTGACTGAAGAAATGTTAACTTTACAGCCATTTCCTTTCCTGTAAAAAACCAAATTACATATTCAAGAAACCACTCAGTGGTTGGACAGTATAGTCACGACTTAGAGCCGAGTATTAAAATTTAATATCACTTATATCTTTCTAGGTCGTGAAGGATCCATTAAAAACCATGAAGTTGTGGTTGCAATAGCCTTAACTTTTCCATACAACAGCCTCTAGGGCTTTAAATATTTTATAAACAAAAGAAAAATAACATAACTATTAACCATAGCCGACCCAACAACCATCATGGCAAAGCTTCTATTTCCCTCCACCATACTCATATGGAGGGAAAAACCCTCTGGTGTCACCGAGGCTTACCAAGAAAGCGCTTATGCTGAGACCGAGGGTAGATTATTATCCAGCTTCAAATCCAAGTCTCGAGAAACATGCACATCAAAGCACTATTAGTATTTTTCTTAAAACCATAATGAGAACCCTGTACATTATTAAACTGTAAGAAAATTTTGGTTTTTACCTGATAAGTTGAGCAGTGGCGAAGTCGTGGAAGCCACCCAAGCCAGTTCGATGGCACCTTGAAGAAGGTAAGCAATGGTTTGTGCTTGTGCGGAGAGAAGCAAGAACCGTAAGTCAAGAAATGGAGGGGATAGAAACCACGAGGATATAGCAATAAGAATAGAGGAAAACACAACTCTTCACCCTAGAACTTTTTTTTCACCATGCACAGTAAACCAACCCTCACAGTCACCCAAGACAGCGGAAAAATCAGATCCAAAGTTCTAATGCCTTTTCGACAGTCAACGAGCCTCTGCATCAAGTATACTATCACCCTACACAAGCTCGTAGAGGTATGGAGGTCGAACGCTTACTAGTTTAACACCAGGAACCATGGCGGCCAAGAGCTCCCAGCTCGGTCGCTCCACAACAAAAGAAAACCCTTACAACGTGAAGATAAGGTTTGGGCATCGTTTATGAAAGTGTTATGGCCTGGAAAATCGAAGGTAACAACAGTTAGGTATTCTACCCAATAAATGTTCCCAACCAGCCCGTTACTGTTTGGTATGGAGAATCCGTCTGGTTGACGGTCCAGCTACCATAGGTCAAGTAACAAATTAAAAGGTTTTACCGGTTACGGCCCGGTCCACCGTATATATTTTTAGTTTTTTGTGTTTAAGTTATAATGTGCAAGTGCCTATCTAAAAATGCAAATTGATAGAGATAACGAGGAGTGTCACAGTGTGATGCTCAGGTTCTTACCTCTCGTCTTACCTCTCTCGCATCTAAATCACAAACAACCAGAAAATAACTACAATTAACTAACCTATCCCCAGGGAGCAAAAATTATCAGTTATCAACGAGTAATGTATTTTTGTGCCTGTATTAAGAAAAATTACAAATAGCTATTACTTATTTCAGAACACATGAACATTAATAGAAATATGAACAACAAGATAGCTTATTGTTTATGACAACCTTCATTACTCATAGTGGAAATTTCACAGAATAAACTATAAGACATTCATAACATAAACATAAATTCAATGAGCTAGAATGATCTCACAGTTAATGGACATAAGCTGAAAACAAAATAGTTCAGATTCAACTAATCCATAGCAAAGCATTTGAAACATTCCACCAAACTTTCTCCAGCAGAAACTTGTAATTCTTTATTGCAAAAGGAAGTAGTTCTTCTTACAATATACTCTCAAAAATTGCTTGGGAAAGAAGTCCCTTCTACATCTAAACTCTCCTATATTTATACAAAAAACCAAAACCTTTGGGCTGCCCCCCAATGACTTTTGAGCTTCCCCAACCTCTCAATCCCAAAATTTTGTCTTGTAGTAAGTGCCCATAATTTATACAATATATTACATTTTAAATCAAAATTTTATAGAACACTTTATGAAGAGGGTCCTGCTTGGTCATTTATGAACTTTTTCCATGCCTGGGCCTCTACTGCTATGCCTTCAAAATCGGAGGGTTCAAGAAAATGGATATTTATCTCATACTTAGTAGCCTGATTTTTAACTACTTCTTTTCTCGCCGGACTCAGGCGCAACTGATCTTCTAGTAAGTGGATACTTATTGCTACATGAGCCACTGCATTCTTTAAGATTTGTTCATCTAGATCATTTACTTGCTCGTCTTCTTGACATCTATTCTGTAGATTCTCTATAAACACTTTATGCTCTGGAATTATGTCCAATCTCCTCTCTGCTGAAATCTAGAATCTATTATATGTAGCAAGCACCCTTCTACAGTATTCAACACATGCTCCTCTCATTTTCTTTACAGTTTTCTTGAATTCTTCTGCAGTATTGATTGCAAACTCCAATAAATCATAATCCTGCTTTAAACTCTGCTGATCTTTAACTGGTAGCTCCTTAGGAGGTTCCTCATTTGTTTTTATCCACACTATTCTTCCCATCAGAATCTCTTGAGATCTATCCAATAAATAAGACATAGTATCCAAAATTTCTTCTAATCTGCTATCTATTTGTAAAATCTTACATCTTTCTTCCTCAACACACATTTTCAAATGGTGGATTTTCCTTCTCTGAGTGAGAACATGTTCTCTTAAAGGTTGGAAGTCTGTCTTCTGTTCTATAGCATCCTTCAGTGATGCTATCAATGAAGCATTTTGTTCTTCCAAGGCTGCCACCTGTATTTGATATTGTTTTTCTCTTTCTTCTGTGGTGGCCTTCTCCGCTCCTAACTCAGTAATTCTGCTTTGTAGCTGGTCTTTTTATGCACTCAGAGTTTCATAGGACACCTGGAGGTCATGTTTCTCAGTCTTCAACACTTGATTCTCTAACTGTAGCCTATGTAATTATGCTAAGTTGTTCTGAGAATCCTTTTCAGTTTTCTCTACGGAAACTTCTAAAGCCATCTTATTTGCCTGCAGAGTCTAGAGTTTTGTCTTTGAAGTCCTCACTTCATTCTGCATGTCCTCATATTTCCTCTTCAACTTATGACCTTCACCCCTCTCTTTCTTCAGTGTTTCTTTTAATTGAGCTGCGTTCTTTCTTGATTACTCGAGATCCATCATCAGGCTATCTACATTATCTTTAGTAGCTTGGGTTAATGCCACCCCAGCTCTTGCTGTCAATCTTGGATCTGAATTTGTCCCATACACCAAAGTCTTGTCAGTTATCATCTTTCCCGATTCTCCTCCTATTTAAACCTTTTTCTCGATTCTTTTAACAATCATTTTCTTCTCCTTGTCATAGAAAATGGTGTTGAAATCAAGGACCTCTTCCCCTTCTTTCTGCATGAAAGGGATCAAATTCATTCCAGAAAACACAGCTTGCCCTTGAGTGCTTCCAGAAGCTGCAGCAAGGTCCTGGGGATCAGGATTATCTTGTCCAAGCCCTTGATCTGTATGATCATGTGCCCCCTCTATATCCATTTGTTTAGTATTCTATTGGTCTTTTTGAGATCCTGTTAATCTCAGACCTTCACTTTCTTCTTTTATTTTCTTTATTTCTTCTTCCTCATTCCTCCTTTTCTCCTCCTCTTCCTTCTTCGCTGCTTCCTCTGCCTTCTTCATTGCTTCCTCTGCAGCTCTCTTTCTTTATTCTTCTTCATTCTTCAGCCAATTCTCTACCTCTTATGCCTTCTAGCATCTTCTTCCCTCTTTTTGGCCTCTTCTTCTTCAGTTGTCTTAGACTTCTATGCTATTTTTCCTTTTTCACCCATATTAGTGATTTTCTGTTTAAATCTCTTCTTTAAGATAGTCATATTCTTTGCACTCCTGAATGTTTCCTTGTCCTTGTCCCAGAAGTTGGTATACTCAAAATGAATGTTTGCCTCTTTCCATTGTTCTGCTACCTTATTCTGGGAGTCATTCCTATGAAAGTTCATCTCACCAAAACGGAAGTGCTCCAGCTCCTGCAAAAATTATGCAGTTTGTTTTACCTTTGAAAACTTATAACTCCCCAGCCATAAAGGTATGGCAGGATATGCTGCCTTTTTATGCTCGAACAAGAAACTCCCCACACTGTCAAGATATACCTTCCTAACTGCCTCTTTATGCAGCACATAATCAGTGGGATATTTAGGGAGTAGAGAAGGTACCCTGGAGCCACCATACATCCTGATATACATTCCTTCCTCAGTTAAGTAATAGTCTCCATATTCCTCAATGACTTGGAATGCTTCTTCAGACATGCAGTTGCATTCGATCAGGAAAATTAGAGTGTACAAAGGCATGATGAAGTGTTCACATATTTCTCTGTAGTAACTATAGTATTTTTGTGCCCAAAATAATTTATACGTAGTGTAAAACGGGGTCCTATCCCTATCCCAATTACACCTCAAGGCTGGAAAAGACTGGGTACATAGTATACAGTTAACTAAGATAGAGCTCATGTAGAACTCTGACTTCTTCTGAGACACCCCTTCCAAAGCTGAAGATATGCATGCTGAGAGGCTATTGGACACTATGTTTTCCCAATTGAATATGGTTCCTTGAGTGGCCACATAGAAAAATAATTGTTATCCATCCCAATTTGAATTTTTTTCCATGATCTCTCCCAAAAATCCTATTCAGCATTAGTGCAATAAATCTATAAGGAGTCCGGAGGGTGGATGTATCATATTCTCCTGATGGCCTGGTTTGAAATTTCTTCCCTGGTATCATCATTCTTTTCATTGTTTCTACCAGGTCCATAGCTGTCTCTTTCAACCAGCTTTCTATTAGGTAGATATGAGCAGGAGGTAGATTATATGCCATTGAGACATAAGCAAGGTTGTATGCAGCGTATCCCTGTTTAGCACTATTTTCATGGATCATCATAGTTACATTTTCCCTAGGTAGAATCCAACCGATCAACTCTGAGCATGGGAAAAACTCTGGTCTTATGGATACTTTCATAAGAGCCGATTTATCGATGTTTGCATATATAGTCAGCTCTTTGAGTCCTGCATCAGGCGTATTTTGATTTGCAATCATCCTGTATATCTCACCCCATTTATAATCTGGCTCGACCCCGGTGGTAGCTTTGGTATCTTCATATATGTATTCAACCTTGGTGATGATTTCAACCTCTGGTTCTCCTTCGGCAACAAGAGCCTTCTTCTTTTGTCTTTTGGACATATTTTCTTTGCAATAGTCACCCTGTCATAAACACAATATGTTCTTAGACCATTTAAGCTTTTAGCAAGTGTTTTAGTAATGAAAAAAAACTGTATCATTTTATTTACCTCTTCCATATGCATTCTCAAAAATAAACTATACAGAGTATTAATGCATGAAAAGAAAAATAAAAAGGCAAAAGAAACTCCTGCAAGTTGTGTCTTAAAATCCTCTAAGTCCACCGTCTGTAACTAAGAACACAACCCTGATAGAAAAACTCTTCATTTAATCTGGGTTGCATTCGAACTAATCCAACTCCTCCGGTAAAAGCATGAACCATGCTATCATTATGGCTAATCCTCAAACACGAGACCCTATACTGTGTTCTTCAATGCGGAACATCTTAACTTGACCAAAATATTGAAAACCCCCCGCCGTCCCATAAAATAGGGTAAATGCTTGCAAATATTTTAAAAGAATCCCCAGATGGCCATGAATAACCAAAGAATGGGTGGTGCAGATAGCGTAACGCTTGTCTGCACCAACCCCTTAATCTTTCGAACTATAATAAAACAATCATAACAACGCAAAAATGCAGGCTCAAAAAAACCCCCCATCGCCAAAGAAAACTGTCCAACCAGCTATTTTTCCTTACAACAATAAGCATACCACGAGGATAAATATTCTTTCTAAACAAATAACGACACAACTATGGGAAAACCATGGTTCTCAAAACGGCTAATAAAAATCAAAAAAGAGGAAATCGTGGTTTTCCTACCTGGAAAAACGATGTGCAGTCAGCGTGATGACCCAAAAACATACATGATAGCATTCCAACGAGTGAAATGCGGACAGCTAGGCATGCTAAACAGCTCAATCGACAAGGACTGGAGCAGACACGATTTTCAACAAGGATAATAATAGAAAAATTATCCACCTCTATATATAACTCTCGGTAAAAGAAACAATAGGAAAACCCTATCGGCGGTCGGAAGCTCTAAACATCGGGCAGATATTTCAATAGGCAGCCACAATGGCGGGAAACAAACCAACTGCCAGTCCCGTGATAACATAAAACCCATCGGTGGTCGGACACTCTAAATGCTACGGGTCAACGACTCAAACCTCAATGTTTCTGCAGTGTCGATGATGCAAGCCTAAGTGTTGCCGCGGTGTCGGTAATTTTGAGCACTAAACGCTGCTATAGTGTCGGTGATTGTTATGCATCGACGATCAGAAAAACTAACCACTAATGCATCAAAACTTCAAACCACAATACATTTCGCAGTGTCGGCGATACAAAGGACAAGCCCTCCGATCCAATCCCAAAACTTGTTCCGATAGTGATAAAAAACAAGTCATTTACAGTAAAAAAGGGTTTAAACAATAAAACCAAAGGAGATAAAGGCCACGTATCGGTGAGAAATAGAACTATCCATCGGGACGTTCGTCGTTTCCCTTCCAAAACGTCTGCGGCATAGAGGACTAATGCCCCGACTCCTTCGTCAATTGACCTCCGACAACGATAAAATGAAAACATCGAAAAATAAAAAAACATTAAGTGCTCAAATAAAAACGAAAGACTCCTCAGCTGGGAAACGGTAATACTAGTTCATTTATCCTCTGAAACAGTGGAAACAAACAATCAACTAATCCTCCAACCTCCCAAAGATCAGTTTTAAGTGGAAAAACTGGACTTCCAGGACAGCTTTAAAGAAATCAAACAAACCTGAGCCAGATAAAATCAAAAGGAGGGTCCAAAATTAAAAAAACAAAAAAAAATAGGAAAAGGTTGCAGCTGTAACAATTGGTGACTACCTGGTGAACACAGATCTTTGGAAAAATTTTCTTTGAGTAATAGACTGTTTTGATGATACCAACATGCTGCATTCTTCTAGATGTCTGGATTTCCTAAATGGAAGATGTATGTACTTTTAATCATTGATGATAGTCCAATTTAGGGAAAATGGAAACCAAGATTTCAAAGTCTAGATAACTCTTTTGAGGCTAGGGATATGAATTTCATTTTTTTACCTATGTCTTCGGGTAGCTCCCAGCTTGGACACCACATGATTGTAACATATGGTAAACCGAAATGTTCGTTTGTTCCTCATTCCCATGCCATTTTTCACTTTTGTGCTTTTGGAATTTTTTCCTCTTTTGAGTCCTCCTGCATGCCTTCTTTCTGAAATTTTTATTCAGGCTCCTCTATCCATAGTGTCCTTTTGTGTGAGAGATGTATTTAAATTTCAGCTCACAGACGAAGAAGAACTTTGGCAATCTTGTACTAATATGGTTCAGTACTTTGTTTTGATACATATTGATTTCTTAGGAGATTTTGACTCTTATTTGCCTTTTGGCTTTCAATTCCTGGCATGGGATCATTTAAATATAATATATCGTTTACCATGCTTCCTCTCCATGGGTCTTTTGTTGTCACCCCCTAAGACATTTTTAATGTGAGATGGATGGAGCCTCGAAATAGTATTCCAGACCTTTTGATCCTGAGTTATTTTACGATGATTAAGTAGGACTTCAATGTGTTCATATCCATTTAGGAAAACTGCTAAAATAGAAGAAGTTCTTTCAAATAAACCAATAGTACACAGTCTTATAATCAAGGAGTTTAGTTAATCCAAAATTCTGATGAACTCCATGCAACCAAAAGTTGTGCTTTTTATTAAAATCAATCAAACCCTAACTAAAACAAACAAAAATAAACAAATCAAAAATAAAACAAAACAATCAGTTTATTTATATACAAGATAACCAAAAACTAAAAATCAAGAAAAATAAGGTTTGAGAAGTAAACCATTAACTGGTAAGTTCTCTTCCCACCCCTATAGGTCTTACAACTTGTAAGTTGAGGGGCCAAGCTTGGATGCAATTTGAAAAGGGCCTACCCATAATTGTTGAAACTTAGTGTGCTTTCCCTTTTCGTCGTGCGGATGATCCCACTTAAGAACCAAGTCTCCTACTTTGAATTCTTTGTTCCCAACTTTATGCTTATCAAACCAACGTTTCACTACTTCCTGTTGATGCTTGAATCTCTCTTTGGCTTTGGATCTAGACTCTTCTGACTTCAAAAGATTATAGATTCTGATCTGTAGGATTTCGTTATCAGTACCTTTAGATTCCTAAGCTAGTATGGAAGATGGTAACAGAATGTTGGGAGGAAGAATGGCTTCTTTTCCGTAAACAAGAGTGTATGGTGACACACCTAAGGAATTCTTAGGTGTGACTCTATCGGCCCAAAAATCATTAGGTAACACTAAATTCCAACTTCTCTGATTTTCTATTACGGTTTTCTTTAGAATCCTAATCAAATTCTCATTTGTAGATTCTGCCAAACCATTTCCTTGTGGGTAATAGTTTGCAGAATAATGCAACTTGATTCCTCTTTCATTAGCAAATTTAGTTAATCTAATAGAAGAAAAGTAAGTAGCATTATCAAAAACAAGGGAAATTGGAACCCCAAACCTGGTCATAATGTGATATTAAGAAATCCATGACTGCATGTTCATTTACTTTGCGTAATAGAATGGCCTCGACCCATCTAGTGAAGTAGTCAGTTGCCGTCAAAATGTACTTGTGCTGCAAGGAAGAATTTGGGTTTATCTCTCCAATG
Source organism: Pseudotsuga menziesii (assembly GCA_001517045.1). Classification (NCBI taxonomy): domain Eukaryota; kingdom Viridiplantae; phylum Streptophyta; class Pinopsida; order Pinales; family Pinaceae; genus Pseudotsuga; species Pseudotsuga menziesii. Next base: position 456,569 of record LPNX011212489.1, read on the forward strand.
ATATCAATCCCCCATTGTTCGAATGGTTCTGTTATCATCACCGACTTTAAAGGCCCTGCTGTCTTAGCTTATCTTCCACCACCTCTTTGACAAGCATCACACTTTCTGACATGAGCATGAGCATCCTTAAACAGTGTAGGCCAGTAATATCTGGCTCTGAGAATCTTATGGGCTATTGTATCTCCATAAAAATGACCTCCAGCAGGCCCATCATGCAATTCTATTATGACCTTCCTTGCATCTTCTTGTTCTAAGCATCTAAGAAAAACTCCATCATAATTATTTCTAAATAATACTCCATCAATGATCGGATATGAAGTTGATTTAAGGCGTATTGATCTTCGATGTTTGGAATTCCAATGTTCCAGCAAATATCCTTCTTGAAGGTAATGAACTAAGTCTCGGTACCAAGAATCTGGAGCTATGAATAGAGGACATACATCCACCATTTGTAACTCAGCTTCATTGTCCCAACTATTTTCTTCATTGTCTTTACCTTCAGCCATTAGTTTACACAATCCTTGCCCTTTTACTATGGATGTTGGTTTGAACTCAAGATCATATTCTTGTAAGGCTGTTACCCATTTGCCTCTTCTTTCTCCTAATTCCTTTTGTACAAAAAGAGATCTTACAGCTGGGTGTGGAACTATTACCTTAGTACGGTTCTTAAGTATGTATGGCCTGAATTGCTTTACCGCTTTGAAAACTGCATAAGCTTGTTTATCAATAGCTGGATAATTCAATTCAGCTCCCTGCAGACCAGTGCTCATAAATGATATGGGGTACTCATCTCCCCCATCTTCCTTCTGTGTAAGCACCGCTGCCAATGAATCATCGGATGCAAAAGTGTACAGGATAAAATATTTTTCGAAATTTGGACTTTTGAGTGATGGTGCATGAGCAATAGATATTTTTATCTTACTGAATGCGTTCTTTTCCACATCAGTCCATTTAAATTGTACACTTTGTTTAACCATCTGTTGCAAAGGTTTGACAATTTGATCAAAATCTGGTACAAACCTTCGCACAAAATTAATTGTCCCCATGAATGATTGCATACCTTTTTTGTTATGGGGTAAAGGGATCTGTTCTATGGCTTTAATTCTTTCTGGGTCTACGGAGATCCCTTTCTTAGAAACAACGTGACCCAGTAGCTTTCCTTCTATGACCGCAAACATGCATTTCTTAGGATTCAACGAAATACCATATTTCTGACAATGCTCGAAAATTTGTTTCAGATGGAATGCATGTTCCTCTCTCTTTTTTGAAGATATTGTGACACCATCGAGATATACCACAACACTACGGCTAATCAGACCACGGAAAGTTATATCCATGGCCCTCTGGAAAGTAGCTAGAGCATTTATGAGTCCAAAGGGCATTCTCCTGTAAGCAAAAGTTCCCCATTTGGTTCTGAATGTGGTTTTAAGCCTATCCTCTTCATCTACTAATACTTGATTACAGCCAGAGAATCCATCTAATAATGAAAACAAGTCAGAACCTGAAACCATCTGCAATATTTGCTACATAGGTGGGACTGGATAGTTATCTTTATCTGACGCACGATTGAGGTTTCTGAAATCTACACCGAGCCTGATTTCTCCTAAAATTTTCCTTACTGGCACCAAATTCGAAACCCATTCCAAATGTCTGACTTTGAATATAATTTTAGCATCCAACAATTTTTTCACTTCACTCTGAATGAAAGGTTCCAGCTTCGGATGCATCTTCCTCAAAGGCTGTTGGTAAGGCTTGACTCGAGCTTTAATTGGGATGACATGTTGTATGATATTTGTGTCATACATTTTAATATCTTCATATGTCCAGGCAAAAACATCTTTGTACTGTTTGAACAGACTAATGAACTTACTCCTTTCGCCCAAAGAACAACACTTTCCCAAATTTACATATCTAGGTTCAGCTTCAGTCCCCAAATTTATTAGCTCAAATTGAAAGGATGAGCTATGAGTCTTGACATTCACTGGCTTTCTGAACTTGTTGTTTAAGTCAAACATTTGTTCCAAGGTCCTAACTCCCTTAGGAATAAAATTCTAAAATTTAATTCTGCTTGATGTTCTTCATCATCTATTATTGCTCCTTTAAAAGTCTCATCATTCATCAAGCATTCCAAACTTTGTTGATCATCGTCAAAAACCCATAGATTGGTGATCATATCTAGAACAGAAGGCCCGAAAAGTAATTCAATAGAGCATCTATTATTAGAAGGTACTAGCCTTGCAGCTGAGGTAGCAAGTGAATCAGTTGCTGCATTCTCTAATCTAGGAATGGACACAATATTGAATGCATGAAAATTTATAAGCAAATCCCAAACTTCATTTTGAAAGGCTTTTAAATGTGGTGAAATACAGTGTATCTTATTTCGAATTTGCTTAACAACAATTTCAGAGTCTCCATATACTTTGAGATTTTTAACTTTCAGTTCTATTTCCTTCTTAAGTCCCTAAACTAGTGCTTCATACTCGGTTGTATTATTTGTACATTCGAATTCTAATCTACAAGAAAGAAAATGTTTATTTTTTCTTGGATCAATCAGGACACAAACAGCTCCTGATCCTTCCAATGTTTTAGATCCATCAAAATAAAGGGCCCAAAAACTATCTACTTCTACTGAACTTGAATTAACAACTACATCTGAAACTAAATCTACTATTTTACAGTCAATCTCATCATCCCGTGAAAATCGAAGGAGAACGAGCTAAGTGTCAGGTATATTGTTGGCTTCTTCAGCTTGGTAATTTCCTGGTTCCAATTCAATGAAGTAATTTCCCAACACAGAGTTTACTGGCTCATTCTTTCCCTCTAACTAAGTAACATTGTATTTCATTTGAGGCTCTCTTACTACTTTTATCTGATTGGGACTTCCCTTATGAGGAAACCATAAATGTGACCAATCTGATGCGAAGTACCCATCTAGCCTTTTCGACTAGTCTCGACTCAAAACAAGTCCATAAGCATCAGGTATGTCTGCTACTACAATGTCGATGTACTGACATACCCTATCATCTGCAAATAAGTGAATTAGAACATCTTCCATTTCCCCGAATACTTTCACAGTTGTCTTGTCTAACTGAAGAACCTACCAAGTAGATGGTTTAGGTTTTCCATTGATTTTCTTGCAGACTAAAAGTGACATAACATTGAATGATGCTCCTGAGTCTACTAAATAGTTGTGCACGGTATAGTTGAAAATCTCAAAAGTTAGGAGAAATGTTGGGGTTTTATACTTAGACTTACCTCCCACATTTACTTCACCAATTTCTTCTTCAAGTCGGTTGTTAGTGGGAAGCTCTTCTTCTGGTACTTCAAGTGCTTTTAACACTTTCTCTTTCTGCTGAGGTACATTAAACATTTCAAACAATGAGATATTTTCCTTAGCCTTTTTAATGTCTTCCACAATATCATACTCCATCTCAGGTTCTTTGAGATTCTTCTTGACATTATCAGTCTTGTCTTCAATAGGCTTAACAAGCATGTTAATTTTCTTTGAATTTTGACTTGAAATGGTAAATTCAGGTATTTTAATAGTTGTAGTGTTCTTTTGTATCTTCTTCATATTTTCTTGAAGTTTCTTGATCTTAGGAAGTATTGACTTGTCTTCTTTTAACAAAATCTGACTTCTTGTTGTCACATTGGTTTCTGATGTTTCCTCTTGTTTCAGAGAATCTTCTTCTTTTATATCAAACATTGAGACATAGTCCACTACAACAAAAACTGGATTTAGCGTCGAATTTAGCGCCGGATTTTAGTGTAATTTTTTCCCAATTTTGGTGAACAATCCGGCGCTAAACCTGGTGCTATTGTACAATTTCATAAAACGCCATCTATTGCATCTTTTTTTCCGTCCTTTTTAACATCCATTTTTGCACCCAATTTTTTGCATCTTTTGTTATGCCCAATTTTGCATTTTGTATTGCATCTTTTTTTGTGTCATTTGTTACATCCTTGTTTGCACCCAGTTTGACGCTCAATTTTGCATCCAATGTTGCGTCTTATTTTGCTCCTTTGTTTTCATCGAGTCTTGCACCCAATTTTGCACCATGTTTTGCATCAAATTATGTGTCCAATTTTGCATCTAGGTTTGCATCTAAATTTGGGCCCAATATTGCATCTAGTTTTGCATCCAGTTTTACTTATAATGTTGCATCCCTTTTTTCATCTAATTTTGCATCTTGTTTTACGTCTTTTTTTGTATCCATGTTTGTGCCTAATGTTTCATCTTGTTTTACGTTGTATTTTGCATCTAGGTTTGCACCTAGTGTTGCATCTTGGTTGATGTCTTTTTTGCATCTATGTTTGAGCCCAATGTTGCACCCAGTGTTGCGCCTAGTGTTGTGCCTAGTTTTGCGCCCATGTTTGTATTTAATATTGCATCTAGTTGTGTGTACAATGTTGCATCCCATATTGCATTCAATATTACGTCTAGTTTTACATCCAATGTTTCGTCCCATCTTGCACCCAATATTGTGTCTCGTTTTAGGTTTTTGTTTGCATCAAGTGTTGCTTCCAGTTTTGCACCTGGTGTTACGCCTGTTTTTATGTCCATCTATACACCAT